>UELU01144724.1:2101-13969 GCA_900490025.1 Megastigmus dorsalis
AGTAGTCGGGAGAAAGAAGCACATCATGATTTACCTAACGACGCGACGGTGCAGAGCGCATGCAAACCGGGGGGTGCGATTCGAGGCAAGAGGCTTCCTTATCGATGCATCGCGTCCCGCAATGCCCACGTGCGTTCTTCTAAGAGAGAAAATTCTCTTCTCTCCCTCTCTTCTTTTCCGTTTTTTTTTCACAAACACGCTGCCGCTGTTGGTGAGCGCGCGGCGCAAAAGAAAATATAGCAGCCCGTAGAATTTCGATAGCGCGGCAAGAATAAGATACGCTGCACATATACACAGACACGCGTGTATGCAGGTAAGATGGGGGCGGTGGTGTTCTGCACGCGGGTAAAGAAGCTGCAATAAGAAAGAGGGTGAAAAAGGGAAAGTAAAAAAGGAGCAGCAGCAGCGACGGCGGCGGGGAGAAAGGCGAAAAAGGATGGAAGGCAAAAGCTCGCGACGAGCGTCGGTGGTGGCGGCGGTGGCGGCGGTGGCGGCGGTGGCGGCGGCGGCGGCAGCCGACTAAAGGCGCAGCCACTACCGTATACCCGGAGACTGCGGACTCGAAACGAGCCACATGTTTGTATGTGGGTGTGTGTGCGTGTGTGTGTGTGTGTGTGCGTTTGTGTATGCGTTCGAAAACGAAGTAGAGAACGGGAGATAGAGTGGAAGGAAAAGGGTAAGGAAACCGCATTGCAGCACACGCTCGCCTCGGCCCACACACATCGATCAACAAATCGTCGAATATAAGAAGAAAGAAAAAGCCTCTCTTCTCCGTGTGTGCACGCGTATGTGTGTATGAGGACGCGCGCGTGTGCGCGTGTGTGTGTGCGGAAGAGAAGCAGGAGCGGAAAATCCTTTCAATGCGCCAAGACTTGGGCGCCGCTGCCGTTGCTGCTACTGCTGCTGCTGCTGCTGCTGCTGCTGCTGCACAAGAGCGATGTCGCCTATTATTCGATGACTGTCGATGGCTTCGCGTGTAGCGTGCAGAAAAAGAGGGTCTGCAGCGTTCGAGATAAAATTAGAAAGAGAAAAAAACGGGCCCGAGAGGGAAGGAAGGTTAATACATTTACGATGCTTGACGTGTGACCGCAAGTCCGTTATCCCCCCGTTATACCGCTATTCTCTGTGTAAAGAATTTCTCGCGTTATTACGCCGCTGCACGAGCGAAAAACTAGATAGTTTATATATATATACGGGGAGAGGGAGAGGAAAGCGTGGTAAGGATAGAGGCAGACTCTGTATTATACCTCGGTGTAAATAATAAGCGACATTAATGCAATTCATTTTTGTGGAGGACTGGATATTGCACCAATGAGTATACCGAGATGATGCTCGACTTTTTTTGCTGTTTCTTGCGTTTTTTTTTATTACCCTTGTAAGAGATATTGAAGCTGGATGTGAATTGATCGAATTGGTAAATGTGCGTTGCAATTAGACTTGATCAATATTACTTTTATTTATGTTAATGCTGAATATCGTCGGGTAGGAATAAGAAGCCTATATCTCAGCTGAGCGGTGTGGAGCATGCCATCTTAGTGGAGCGCTACGAAACCCACCATCTAAATATGTCAAATCTTGGATATACTTGTTTTTACTCAATTTTAAGTTGGCATCACTCACTTTATAACTTAAGTAATCGATTTCAAACTGTATATAACTGAACTAAAAAATCTACAATGTGTTCATTAGTGTTACATTTACAGAAAATAAACTAGTAAATTAATTAAGAATAAAATTATTATCATTATTTTAGCCATTAAAATTACTTACTAATTTGTAGATTTTTTGTCAACTGAATTATATAAAATTTGGATTCCATTTGATAAAGTTAAAAAGCCTGTGTGAATAATGCCAACCTGAAAATGAGTAAAAGAAATATGGATGTCACAGACGGCAGGTTTTTCACCGCTCAGCCGAGATAGCGGCTTACAATTTGAAAGTTGACTGGAAAATTGTATTTATACAATTTGCAAGTCCTGAAAAAGGCAATAAGGTTTGTAAAATGTTTGAGCATTTTAAAAAATTTCTTAGCACTAATTCTAATTACATTTTCTTCTATAAGAAAAATCATGAAATGTAAGTAAGGAAAAAATCTAGTGAATTGATACGTAAGAATGTCTACTTCAGCCTGCACACACGTGTTTAAACCTTTCCCCAGACTGCGATTGGTCAAATGTGTCAAGACACTAGAGTCGGTCAATCACTAGCACTGCCAACAACTAGATTATTTTTACCTTATACGTCGAAGTGCATTTAAAAGAAAGCTGTACATTCCTTTTCCAAATAGTTCAATATGTCATAACGGTAGAATAAAAGTAATTAAGAAATTGTGTAAAATGACTATTTTTTTCTTCAAATGCAGCTAATTGTAAAATATTAAAATTATTAATGAAAATACGGTTCGTTGAATTATTTTTAACCATGACAAGAGAATTAAAGTCGATGTATAATTAAGAATTTACTTTAGCATTTTTGCCTATGAATATTTTAAATTCGAATTTAAATATTGGAATCAGAGTACCATCAGAACAATGAACTAAATGCTGCTTAAATAATTCAAGCACAGAAGATTCGCTTGACGGTTAATGTTCTTTTTATCGAATTCAATGAAATTGAATGCGAATATTAGTGTACTTGTATTATCACCATTATTATTAATGGCACGAGAGTAAAAATCGTCTCGCTTTTTCCTTCATCAAGTTAAGTAAATGTTTTACTTTTAAGAAGACAATCGGATCAGATAAAGTGATTAAGATAAAGTGATTGAATAGAACAATGCTGCTACGTTTAAAGCAAAAAAAAAAACGAAGAAAAAAATGTGCACTGTTAAAGTATATTCTTTGTTTCATTATTCTTAAAGCAACTATTTCTTTGTCTTTGTAGAGGAAATTTTCAAAGTTTCTCACAGAATGATTTAGTCGTTCGCACAAACGCGAATAATAAAATAGTGATATAGTTTATGAAATTTGCAAGTTTGAACTTAAAACATTTAAAAAATTGCGCTGTGAAATGTAAGAAATTATTTAAAAAAATGATAGTTAATTGTTGAGATTTAGAAAAAATTAAAATTAAACGTTTTTAGGATAAATATTTTAATATACAAGTTAATTTAAATTTCATTTGAATTTTCAAGTTATTGTATAGATAACTTCAAAATAATAATGCGTATTGGAAAACATATATATTCAGCTAAAATGTATTCGTTTGACAAAATTTGAATCATATACGACATACATAATACTTTAATAACTCTGGTGGAAAATTCACGGGTTGGATTGGCGAAGATAGGAGCTTTTATCTAGTTCGGTGACCGAATATAATACTGATAGTCTGCTACAAATTTAAAAACCCGGTGTCAGATTCGTGATCCATATATCCACGTATAATATACGTATCTGTATACATAATAATATGGTCACGTAGAATAAAAACATTAACTTTTTTATAATTAAAATAAAAGCGTCTGATTTATTTGTTACTATCGATGAAATCCTGCATACAATGCAGACAAGTTACGATTGTGCTCGTTAGATTATATGCCATTACTTTGAGCATGACTTTATAAAGAAAAATGTGTGCAACTGTTTTTTTTATTTACTGGGCTTTACAGCCTTGTTTGTCAGCAAGCAGAGTTTCTAACGGGAACCTTAAAAATAAACTAGTCAGTTTCGAAAAAAGCTACGAACTCGGTAGAAACCCGATTGAATTTTTACCAGGGAAAGAGAATCCAGTAAGCTTATAGTGGTCTATGTGCATTCTGTTCACTGCATATTTTAATCCTTTCACTTGCTGAGCTATTATATGAATATATTTGTTATAGGATATCGTATTTTTCGAAGTTCAGTGCACCGGTTACATATAGCTCTAAAGTTTCGATAGCCTTCACGTTTCATTCCATTCAGCCGATCGTCTTCGTGTTTATTTTCTTTTACGAAAATTAAATGTCACTCGTTTTTTAATATAATATATTGGGACTTATGTGTCTTTGCTTTTAAACAATGCAAATAGATGAGTATGAATTCGCTTGATTAGGGCGAAGAGAAGTTTTTAAGCTTAGACAATGAAATTTGTAACTCCACTTATCTGGTTCACCTGCGTCTTAAAACATTCACCATTCCGAATCGAAACTTAAATCTTCAGACTCTGGCTTTAAGAGGAGAGGTTTAAAGCGATTCTAATGCTCCGAGGGGAAATTCCGGCAAAGTCCCGAAAAATCGCTCTCACTCTGGAGATTTTGTCTAAAACTTCAGTCTCTGTCTATAGGCAGACATGCGCAGATAAAACTTGGCACGCGGTTATTATTATTGCAGAAAAACTCTACAAAGCCAATTCGAGGAATGTTCAATTCTGCAGGTTATCAAACTTTTTGATATTCACCTGTCAACGCATTAGCAGAGCTGTATCGGGTTCGAAATTCTCTATTCGCACGGAATAAAAATTGTTCGAAAAGCCGTATATACTCGCTCGAACTCGACTGCACGCAGAACCACAGGGCACTTGTAAAACTGCAACAAGCATTTCATTTCCAGCAGCATTTTATTACGAGAAATGCAGCGTCGTTTGAATCGTGGCAATACCAATCGCGCCCGTACAAAGCACCTTTACAACTACTTGGGCCGCAAGTGCAAATTGGCATCGAGGCTAAGTAATGGCGGAGAAAATTAGATGCGCGGGTGTGTAAGGTACGGCAAGGGATAGGTTGCGAAGAGTAAGGGGAGGAGGTAGCCGCCGCGAAAGGGTACAGGGAAGTTAAAAAATTGTGTCATGCGCGCGAGCTGCCGCGGAGCCCTGCGCTACAACATCGAGCCGCGAGATTTATTGCAAATTACCGCGCGATCGCTGGATAACGTCTCTCCATTTGCTCTTTCTCTCTCTATCTCTCTCTCGCTCTCTCTCTCGCTCTCTCTCTCGCTCTCCCTCGCGCAGAAGGATCGATGCCTGGATTTACGATGTTTTTCAATCGCCGTCGACTTGGCAGAACTTTCTTTAAAAAGGGCGAACGCGAGCGACGGCAGAGGCTGCCGTAATGCAGTCCTCCGCGGAAATTTATTATTTCGGGGCTGCTCTCCGTTGTGCAGCGTCGAAATTTCAGCTCGTACGCGTAAGAGAGAGCAGAGAGAGAGAGAGAGAGGGGGAGAGAGCTGAATTCTCTCCTTGTGCACTCGCGCTATACCCAAATGGCCGACGATAGAGCTGAAGGTAAAAAATGCGTGATTTCGATGGGGGCGAGGGAGGGGGAGTATGGGCTTTTTTCCGCGAGTGCCGGGCTGCGGAAACTGCTTTTCGAATGCGTCTGTAGGTCGTTCCGAAGATTAAGCTGCATGTAATCTTGCTGGATCTGCCGTTATCATTAATTATTTCCATAGTTGCGAAAGACGTGATCGGCGCGTATAAAACTTTGTCATTTATGTGCCATATGAAGAAGCAAATTGATATGAGGTGTTGGTATGAGTATCTTAATACGCGAAAAACCCTTCCTACGCCTCATATCAATTTGCTTCTAATTATTGAAGAAACATTTTTTAATTGGGTAACGCCATTTTATATGATGGTCAAAAGCAAATGCCGAATGAAATGAATAATATAGATTGTTTCTTTTTTAAATCATTTCTAAAAATCGAAGTTAAGAAAAGCATCCGAAAGTGCTCTCTACCTTATACATTCTAAACAGTTTTAGTAGTCTATGGTATACGAAAAAATTAAATTTAAAAAGTAATTAGCCTATTTGACCTATGGCACCATAAAAAATTAAAAATTGAACTTTTGCGTCTTATAATTTACATGAAAGTAGATAATGTCGAGTATATGGTAAGACTTCGGTTATAGTCAAACTTTCATTATTAGATTTTTTTGACTTTCTACTTGAATAACGGTTTAATATCTTTTTAATTAAATGTTTTTTGGTCTCTAAATTCCTAATAAAAATATAGGGTAAAAGAAAATAGCATATTTCCATAAAGTAGTTTAGAGACTCTATCGTTCGTTTAACTTTTCAAATCATGTAGAAAGACTCAATCGATCAGAACGAATTATATATTGCGAAAATTCTTTATTTTACTTTGCGACGTTTCCGAAAATGTAACTACATGTCATGTGAATTTTTCTCATAGTTAAGCCTGAAGAGGAAACTGCACATACTTTCGAAACGTTGCAAAATTAAATAAAAAATTTTTGCAATATATATTTCGTTGTGATCGTTTGAGTCTTTCTCATGGCCTAGCATATTTTTATGTATATAAGGGAATCATTAACAAGTTAAATTAAATAATTAAATTATTAATTATCAATTCATGTCCATATGAATTATTTACTGCGATATATTTATGGATAATACATGTATTTTAATAATCCCTGGCAATGATCAATAAATTCAATAACAATTTAATTTTATAAATAATTATGGACACAGAGAGTACATATCTTCCGTTTCACGATGTAAATATTTATATGCATAACCAGGTGAAAATTTTAAAAATTAAGGTGCATTGATACTAATTCTGATGAAAGGTAGTCTATCTTTTATATATATTTATCTAAAATATCACATACTTGCCTTTGAATAATAACTCATAACCACAAAAGCTATAGATTAAAAAAACATCAACTACAGAAAAGGAATCAGTCGTTCATATTGTTTCTGTAAAGAGAGCATATCATGTTTTTTCAATTAAAAGTGTTTCTACACTATTTATCATTTCATATACGTAACGAGTAAAAGGAAATTCCAGGATCGCTATAGCGAGTAACAAATCACGTATTAAGCATTATTATCAACTGTTCTCATAAATAGGCCGATTAAATGAAAAGCGTCGCAAAACCATGATAAAATTGAAATGCTTATAACGTGGGAAAAGAAAAGAAAATAAGGGGGTAAAAACAAGGAAGGAAGCAGGAATGAAAGTCGCATGAAAAGGCGCATAATTTACGGGTAGAATGTCAGTAAGCTTGGGTCAACAAAAAGCCCATCTCATATTAATTAACACGTGCGAAATGGCCCGCACTTCGATGGGCCCTTTGTGCGCTATTTTCCTCTGTCAACGACGTCGCGATGCTTGCGCGCTCTATAACCCCTCTCTTCCTCTCTCTATCTCTTCCGAGTATATATATATATATACACATGCGCGTTTGCAAATGTACACACCCACATACATATATAGACTCACCCAGCAGCAGCAGCCGTAACTGCAGCAGCCAGGACTTGATCATTATCGGCGAAACGCCGGAAAATACGTAGAAGGGAAATTATATGTTTCCAGCCAGCTGCGCGCAGTCTCTGCTTCCTATCTCACCTATATCCTTCCTCTCTCGTGCATTAGTCGTTTCTCTCTCTCTCTCTCTCTCTCTCTCTCTCTCTCTCTCTCTACGGTTTTTCTCACACTTTCTCAAAGTTACGGTTAAGTTATATAGTCGGTAAACATGGAGCAGAAGAATGGCGATTAATTTTTATCGCTGAAAGACTAAACGCGCTCTACGGAATAACAATTTTAGCGACAAAATATAATTATTCGCTTATATTTTATAGATTACTGCGCGATTCATATAAAACATAATGGCACTTGAATTATCGATTCATTTCCAGTATAATTTGGTTGTTAACAGTTTCTAATTTAAGCTGCACTGCTGTTTCAAAATAACGTAGATAGATCTGACAAATTTCAGATGGATTATGTATACATCCAATGGAATCGGTAGCTTCATATACATGCATTATAATGGCCAATAGATTTCCCAATCAACTAATTAATATGGACACATATAATTTTCGCATTATGTAGTACTCGCGTGTTAATGCTCGCTGCGACAGTACGCTACTGCCATCTCTCCTCCCCCCCCCTCTCTCTCTCTCTCTCTCTCTCTCTCTCTCTCTCTCTCTCCCGTCGTCCTCGTCTCTCTGTCTCTTTGCCTGTGCATGCACAATGTGAACGCTGGAGAAGGGATCAGAGAGATAAAGAGAGTATTAAATAAATGAATGCCCGCCGAAGCCCACTCTTACTGGTTTTAAATTTAAATTTTATGAAATCACAATTTGAGAGCAGTGTAACTGACAAGCGCTATACGCGGCAACGAGTAAAAGATTATCCAAGCTCTCTCTTTTAATGCTATATATACGGGGCTCGCGCACGCAGCGGAGGAATTAGTCGTATACCAAAAAGGTATAAGTGTGCTTTAAATTAAACTTTTGCCCGCTTGCTTGCGTGCGAGGGCGCGAGCGGGCCTATTCCTTTTTTATTGTGCCTTTGATAAGTGCGAGTATTTTTCTTCCACCATTTCCTTTCCCGCCCCGGCGAATTTCAATTACGCTGCACCTACTGCGAAATCTAGCGCTTATATAAAATGCACCTCTTGGCTGCTTTTGAACTTTTAACGTTTAACCGCGCATGGAATTTGCGCGAGTCCCGCGTCATCTACACTTATGTGTAACGAGTGTTTGGCATGCGATTCGACGATATAGTAAAAGGTATATAAGCGTATATAACTACTCGATGGCAACGGAAAGGCGAGAGAAAAAGTTCTTCGCGAAAGTAATTAGCTCAGTGATTTTTCGCGAGCCGCCAATAAAAATGTCTCTTGGAGGTACTCGGACTTGGAGCGAGCGAGCAATAATCCTGTAGATTGGCGTCATAAAGAAAGGCGCGCTCGTCGAAATTAATCGTTTGAAAAATTCAATTCCCCGACGATCCTATTTTATCTCGCGCATCTCTCTACTCTAGGTGGCCACGACAAGAGCTGCTCCAAAGAACCTCGTATACAATTCGTCGCAATCGAAGACGCGCGCACCGTATATAGCACCATCCATTATCTACATATCTATCTCCTGTTCTATTCGCAGTTCGAGATTAAAGGGCCGTTTTGTCTCTCCTTGGCGTCGTCGATGTTTCCGCGGTCTCTTCGACTTTTCCTCTCTCTCTCTGTCCCTCTCCTCTTTCCTTTTCCGCCCGCCTCCCCATCGATATCGATAATCGATTTTCATAATGCGAGAGGCCATCGCGGGGGGTTGGCCCTTCGCTCGCATATAACATACGCTGCCATACCTGCACCGATGCTCCGGAGATCCGTGCATGTATATTATACATAGCCATATGTGGCTAGAATAAAAAGATCGACGAGACCATTGATGATTGTCGGGGATCTATAGAGTCATTAGGTCGCGAGGGAATTTCGTTTTTTTTGAGATTTATGCAAGTACCGTGTTGCGCGAAGGGGGGATCAATATAGGCAGCCTTTTTTTTCAACCATCGAGCTGAGTGCGACTCGTTTGAGCCACTTGATAAATACCGTTTAATGATGTGCACACATTGTGCGTCGAGTGCCTTAATTTATTCATTTTTTCCCGAGCTTACTATTTGCTGTTTGCTATAGTTTGGCAAGGAGAAAAAAATACAGTTGCGCGGAAAAAGATTCGTAGCTGAACGCGATGTACTGCAAAGGTTGGAACAGAAAAAAAAGACCGAATTAACTGACGGAATATTTTTGCTTTTTTTAAAAATAGCTTATATAGCCTTCGGATTACTGTGCGAAACGAGACGGAAAAATTATTTCGGCTTAAGTTGATTTTCATTATTTATATTAATGTTTGGTATTAAACATATCATTTAATATTAAATGTGACTTTTATTCGTATAATGAATCATCTTGTGTGTAAATATAAGAAGTTTTCGACAAAAAATCAGTAAAATGAAAATAAGTATATAATATTTTATTTAAATTTTATTGCTTAAATAATTTAGTATCGTCTCATTTATTTTAAAATATTGCTTCAATATACTAATTTAAAGACTGATTAAATAATGTACATTGCAAATGATAGAAACAAACATCAGAATGATATTATGAAAATTTTGTTATGATGCAGAACTCATTTAAATTAAATTATACAAGATTTCTGATCGATAGGTAATTAAGTGCATCATCATTTTGTATATTATGTGGGATGTATGTTACAGTTAACAAATAAAGTCGATTCCCTCCGCAGAGAGCAAAAGCTTTTTTGAATTATCTATCGATATGATCTTTCGCATGAACGGATCGAAAATAATAAAAATTCAATACTATACAGTCGAGATTAAACTATTTTTAGATATAGACTTGATTATTTTTATTAGATAATTTTTACCTTTATATTTTTTTTATGGGTAGCGGGTCACTATTTTAAATTGAGAGAGTAAAATGAATAATTCAGAAGGTTTGTATAAAACAAATCCGTTGTACGTCTGTTGTTCGAAAGATATCGAAAGTAAACAATTCTAAATCTGCAGCTGTTTCCCTAGCAAAATTTTACGAATCTGGACGAGTTTCGTGACAGCTGGGGACGATAAAACGTATATAAGCTTAAAATTTGCAAAAATTAATTCACAGCTCCGCGATAGAAAACTTAGTACACATTATACATACGCAACAAGGAAGAGCAATAATTGACGTTCACTGTCTATCTGTCGAACTTAATACAATGGCAGCGGTGCTTTTAGGATAATTTATAAAAAGTCGATTGGCAGCATAAGCGAATGTCGAGTGCAAAGTTATATTAAATCGCTATACCGATTTGTTTATACTTTAATGCGCTTAAATACAACCAATATAAGAGTTTGCATCAGTATGAGAAAAAACACTATTTAATATGCTCGCACTTTCTATTCCACAAGCCCGTTCCATCCTCGACATTTTCTATCTCTTCGAACCATCAATCCACTTGTCCATCAAGCAACACAGGAGATTCTATAAGAATAAAACGCGAATAAAACAATAAAAAAAAAAAAAGAAAAAAGAAAGAGGTAGAACACGCACTCGCGTTTGCCAGAGCTTCGAGTCGATTGGCGAACTGCGCAGCCGGATAGGGGAAAGCTGTCGCTACCAGCAGTCAATTAAATCACTGACTGTGTACACACATACATATACGATGTATACACAAGACGCGCGCGAGCCGTTTCTCACTATCCCCACGTACTTCGAGAACCCCGTGAACCCACACACAAACACACACACACGCACACATACAGCGTAGGTCGATTCACTTATTCAAGCACGCCGAAGGGGTCGCGCGTATACCTCCGCCGCTAAATAAGGAAAGAACCGTGAGGTGCTCTCACTTCAACCTTGTCTATGTATATGCTTTCTCCTGCATTTGTAAAAAGCCTAAGAAAGAAGAAAGATCGCGTGCGGCGCGTGTAAAAATACAACGTCGCGCAGGTAAGTATAAGGGACTGCGCGTCCATGTATAAGGTACATATATATGTATACAAGTGTGTGTGGTGAGTGCGTGTGCGTGTGTGTGCAGTACTCGTGAGCAAGAAAAGCCCTGGGGTTAATCGAGAATCATGGCGGAGAATCGTTGCGGGGGCGAAGGAGGAGGTGGAGGAGGAACTGCTACAGGCCGCGGCGCCCTCGCTTTAAATAAACAAGAGCAATAAAGAAGCGAACGGAGATAGGCGAAATCTCGCCGCTGCGGCGTCGCGCCGTAAACCTGCCTCCGGGTCAATAACAATTTCATCCCTACCTTCCCTCTACCTACTGCAGCAGTACCGCCTTCTCTCTCTCTCTCTCTCTCTCTCTCTCACTCTCTCCTTATTCTCCTCTACTTGGCTTTTAATGCACTCGGGGACTTTGAATCATTACACGGGAAAACGTACATGGTACGTATCACCGCCGCGCTTGAATTTCCTCCTTCGCTGCACTCGCTAGCTCGCGAGTACGTGTACGTGTGCGTATGTGTGTAGAGGGCTGCACATGCGTTATGGAGGCTGCGTGCTATCCGCGAAATCTCGGTACATAAAATGCGTTATGCCGAGGAGGTGGGGACGGGGCGGGGAGGGGATAGAGTTGCACGTTGCCGACACTTGGCGCGGTGGGGTGAGGTGGTGTGGGGGGGGGGGG
>UELU01144724.1:14013-30517 GCA_900490025.1 Megastigmus dorsalis
GAGTGTGCGTGCGAGAAAAAATGAGGAGAGAGAAATGGATAGATGCGTGGATAATGGATGACGGGATGGATAAGCTCCTCTATTGCTGGTGACGTGTGCGCGTGGATGCTGAAGAGGCGGGGAGTGATGCTTGTCCGAGGTGAGTTGTTTGGAAAATGTTTTGGTTGATAGAGAAGCGATCCGTTCGTACGGTGGAATACGCAGCAAGAAACGTTGCACCGTAATGAATTAATGGATCGATAAGATGTGTACGAGTCGATAACGTAAGAACGTCGTTAATCGCGATCGTAAGTCGATTCGTGATGAGAAAAAGATGCTATGAATGTGTCGAGCATCGAATTCCGCTTTATAACAAAGTCACTTCCTCGTTGGGGCAGCAGCAAAAAAAAAGGAAAGAAAAGTTAAGAGCGAGGTATACGAGAGACAAGACTAAGTCTATACGTATATACATCCCTCGAACAGTCAACAGAGCATCCGGGTGGGAGCTTTCTTACCTTCTATTTTCTCTCCTGAACCCCCTTACTCTCTCTCTCTCTCTCTCTCTCTCTCTCTCTCTCTCTCTCTCTGTCTTCCTCTCGTACGGTTTCTCTCTATACCTCGTAAGACAGAGAGTTAAGTATATCGTGATGTCCTCGCGTTCCAGAGCGCTGCACTAGCCCGCCGCGCGGTTGTAGCCCTCGCGCCTCGGCACACAATCTTTCTATCTTCGTTTATGTCTCTCTTTCCCTCTCGCTCGCCTCCTCTATTTTACTCGTCCACTTTGCTCTCGCCGCTACACACAGAAGTCAGACAACGACCTCACGTGCAACTCGAAATATGTATGTGAGACGTAGCGCGGAAGAAAAGAAGCAGTAAAAAGGAGTGTTGTAGGAAGCGAATCGCAGAGAGAGATGATGATGATGATATCGATTTATTAACGCCATAGCCAAGTGGCAAATATTTTACAAAATAATTTTACAGTAATAGCAAAATTAACATTAAACAAATCAAGTGCGCAAAATTCATAGCTTTCCTCTCTCAGTAAAGCGTAAATATTCTAACAGATGCATAGAACAATATAACAAAACAAAACTTAAAAGTGATTATAATAATAGTATTTATATAACTAGCCAATAACTGATCCGATTCATTTTCTTGATAATCGCAGGCGCATTCGTTTAGCATAGGTTACAAAAATCGGTCATGCGTATTTTTGAGGCTACATAATTTTGCTCGAGCGACATTAGATAATCTCGAAATTTAAAAACATTAAGAGTCACACTCATCCTAATCTCGGTAGAAAGCGAGTCCCAGAAATGCATGCCCGAATCGAGAAGGTACGATTATAAATTTCGGTTTGCGCAAAAAGAATGGAAAAAGCCGACGTGTTTCTCCTGGCTGTGCGCCGTAATTCCGCTTTAGGTTCAGGAAAAAGATCAGCGAGGTATTCAGGACGTTTTGACGTAAATAATTTATAAAGAGTCATGCCCAAGTAATATTTTCTACGTTGGGCAAGGGATAATCGCTGGCAACAGGTCCTGAAAATATGGCAATGAAAGGCCATCGCAACTGCGGCCCTTTGCCCTAGGTAAACAGGACTTCATCATTTTCAAGACCTGAACGCAATCAAGCAGTCTAAAGCTAAACTTCTCATTACACTGCAACGAAATTGATGTGTTTGTAAGGATTTTCCGTAACTCGTCGTCTGAGCAGGGTGAATGATAGCTCGTGAACGCAGTATTCCATCAACGCATCTTTGGTAAAGAAACATAGGGGAGAGTTGATTTTTGCTTTTATCAAGCCATATCTGCGCAAAACATCCCAACGCGGGCCCTTCTAATGTCAAAACTAATTTGCTTTCTTGCTATTCGGTGTTGTTTCTAAAGCATAGCATTTTCGGATCGCTTTGCTCGTTTAAATAGCTGATCGTGGTTTTTGCATTTAGACCTTAGGTCACTCGTAAACCATGGAGCCGGCCGGCGATGCAGTGTGTGGGCAGTAAACGGTGCGTGCGAATCAAGTAAATTTACGGCTAAATTCCGAAAGATATAGATCCTGTCATCAAGGTTTGCCCGCAACGACTCAGTATCCGACACTGCTAGGCTCGACAGCAAGGCTTTGGAAAAATAATAAGGCCGGAGAAAACGCACGAAAATCACGAGACAACAGTTTTATATCGTTTCGTAGAGGAACATCAAACAAATAATCTATAAGCAGATAGTCATGTCCATTTATAAACGGGGCCTGAGACTTTTCAGACAGGGAAATTTTGTCAGCAGAGTCAGTAATAATAACGTCTAACCAAGTGTCGGAATCAGCCTGGTGATGCGACGCACCAAAAGGAACCAGGTGCAGGGAGTGCTCGGATAGTAAACTGCGCAGGTGTGACGAATAGAAGTCAACCTTACGTAAGTCGGAGTTTAAGTCCCCGGTCAAGACGATGTTACTATGCATGTGAGCTGATTTTTGTAAAGTTTCAAAAAACTTTGACAGGGAATGACCCTTGGGCCTACGATAAACAACACCTAACAACAATTTCTGCTCAGATTCAATGCTAACCAGCAGGTCTTTCATTTCATTCAGATTCGTTAACTTCGAGGCGTCGACGCTAGAGAGAGAGAGAGAGAGAGAGAGAGAGAGAGATATAGAGGGAAGAATAGGAAGGAGCTGCGAGCGAAGGCAAGTAAATAAAGAACGACCGAGCGAGAAAACAATGGGAGAGAGGAAAGGGCGTGTAGAAGAATCGGGAGGACGACGGAGGTACAGATAAAGCAACGGTGAATAAGACTGATAAACTTGAGAATTCGAAGTCTCCTCTCCGCGCCTAGACTGCAGTTTGCTTCGCTCTCGCTCCCTTTTCTCCTATTTAATTTTCTACTTTAGTCCCGCGCGCGCATCTCGCAGTTTTATCGAAAGACCTACTGGGCCGCGGTATACGTTTTTCGTTTTACGCAATATTTTTATGCAAAATTCATTCCGGCTCGTAAATGCGAATACGCAACCGAGAGATGCGGCGTATGCAGCCTAGAGTATCGAATACCATCACGCAACCCATAAAGCTTATATCGCCGTATAATGGAGTGCACAAAACATATGACTTTTAAAAGTATTATGCCCCGCTAAAAGACAGAGAGAGGAGAGCAGAAAAGAAACACTATGTATTAACAAGAATTCTTGCACAATCCGCTGCCACCTATACGGATAATTATCCAAGTTTTGCAATAGCTCACTATAAACGTGCGCTGCATTATTTTTCAAGCCAAAGTTTCGCGATCACGTAAAAGTTGGCTCGCTGCGACGGCTGAATATCCTGCTGTGAGGTAATATTTTTAATTCTAAAGATAGAGAAACTACGTCGCGGCGCACCTGAAATGCATGTTCATTGACCAAGGAATAGAACGCGATCAATACGAAACTGTACTACCTATGCATGTAATATCTACTGTTAATCGTAAAATATACACAATTATTTTATATAATTCATTCTCACACTTAGTTATATATTAATAATTTAATGATATTGTTAGTCTAAACTGCTGCTACATTTGAAAAGCTTATGATTCGAAATTAAGATCCTGTTAAGGTCTATTGCCTGACTCAACTCTGACAGTTACTACTGATTACAAGTTCTCCCGGTAAGATAAGTAGTAATTAAAATTTCAAATCATGATAGTTTCTTAAAGGAAAGGAAAGCAAGATGGGAAAAGTATGTCAGTCAAGAAATCACCTACAGCTTTATTGCGTATGGATTTTGCTGAAAAGTTTTCAAACTGATTACTTTCCTAGCTGTGTACATTTCATCTGCTTTATAAATCTTCTTAAATTTCATATGGGGCTGGGAAGTCAAATATTTTAGAATTCATAACTTTCGAATTCTTTTTTTTCTTAATATAAAGATACATAAAATGTTTTTTAGTGGATTAACTTTCATAATTTAGAAAGATTTTATTATTTTTAAATGCAACGTTTTCCAGAAATGGAAATATTTTCATAAAAAAATTCTCTCTGATGTCAAAAATCTTTATCCTAAGAACAGAAATTTCTTATGAATTCGACATGTCTTTTGAATCGAAATAATATTAAGAAAATGAAAATGGCATTTCTGTACCATAAATGGCGTATGTGTCAAGTAGATAAATTCCAAATACCGTAAGATATAGGTTTATTTAGACTGTCATGATACCTTTTTGAACTTTTCTATACATACCGAGAGCAGTACCAAAAACGGCTTTAAAATCTTCAGAAATGTCGATTGAACGATCTGAAGTAGAAATTCAGATCGATGATAAAAAAACGCATATAAAAAGAGAAAACAAAAGGAGGATACATTTCCTGCCAGTTTCTTACATTTGATTTCATTAAAAACATACTCCTCGCTTAACGGCAAAAGGGACTGGGAAAATAAAGAGCTGGGAGTACTTAGAGAAAGAGCGCGAGAAGTAGGAAGGGCAAAAGAAAGAAAGAGAGCCGCCGAGACGGAGAAGCGGAGAAGAGAGTGAGAGAGAGCGCAAGCTTGGCTTTATTTCACGACACGGGGGAGAGAGGAGAGAGAGAGAGAGAGAGAGAGAGAGAGAGAGAGAAGCGAGTCTGGCCAAGATTCTTTATCTGCAAAGCGGCCTTGTTACGATGCGTTAAAAATTAATTCGTCCTGTTTGGCCGAACTCTTTCTCTCTTTCTCTCTCTCTCTCTCTCTTTCTGTCCCAAGACTTTCCACGTCTAAGCCAGCTTTGAAAACGCGACAAAAGAAGAAGTGGAAGTACTAGTAGAAGACGAAGCAGAAGAAGCGGGACACACACGAGGCCGTACAAAGTAGGCGGTGCTCTCTCTCCCTCTCGGCTCTTTTCTTGCCTATCTCTCTCTCTCTCTCTCTCTCTCTCTCTCACGCGAGACGCACATACGTAGAGCAGCCGGCCGCGAATCGCGAGCGTAGCGGCCCGCGCACGTTTTGTCTTCGTTAGCGCGGAAGAAAAGTGAGTTCGTTTTTTTTTCGCTGCCGCATCTCGTATACTCTTCCTCTTGCTGCCGCTGCTGCTGCTGCTACTTCTTTGGAGAACTTTGCGCTCTCCGGGACAAAGTGTTTGCCATTTGTTTCACGTATACGACTAATGCTCGTGATATTTTCATGCCCCTAATCACGCGCTGATACACATTTTTAACTTTAACTTAATGCGAGACTTTATGGACCATTGTGCGCAGACCCTTTTCTTGTTCTGTGAATTAATAAGCGAGCGCCTCTTGACTCGCTCTACTCCTACTATTTCTTCTACGTTGCAAGTATTTGTTTTGCGAGAACAGATGGCGCTAGCGATGATACGTCGCTTTTTTGCGCGACCAAATGAAAAAGGCCCGGGTTATCGTCGCGATTAGGGGTTTGTATTTTCAAAGATTGATCTTCCCATAGTGCAAAAGTCTATATTAATTCGAGCGATGCTCATTGGAAAGATGGTGTAAAGAAGCGTTGGACTGACGAGACTTTGAACACGGCGTAAGAAAGAGCGTGGATATGACCAATAATTTGAGAATTTTAAACGTACACAGAGTCTGTGCAGGCAGAAGCATAAGTTGCTACACTTTTTTTCCCGATTTATCCTTTTTCTTTCCGTGCGCGCGACCTGCACTTAACTCGGTCGCGAAGTTGCCGCGCGCGAAAACTTTTATACCCACTTCATGTGAATGTTTCGTCTGCTGCGCTTCTGAAAGTAAAGACTCCTCAAGAAGACAAAACGACAGTAAACTCTTTCATATATATATATAACATCGAAATTTTCCTTTCATCGTAAATCTCTTCAGCTTTTGCACTCCTTAAAATAAATCCTTTTGCGATAGCTCGATGCTGAAAAAGAGAATTCAACTAAAACTGCTTTCAAAGGAAGCATCTATAACTCTTGTAAAGCATTCTTCTTCTAATGTGAAAGATTCCCATATGTATTTAAAAATGATTATATTAATTCAGCTAATGCCAATGCATTATCATCGTAACTTCTTCAAAAAGAGATTGTTATAGTTGTTTCAAACAATTCATTTTTAATTTAATTATTTATTGCCACTTTAAACAATAAAGTAAAATTTTTCTATCTATCTCAAATGAAAAAGAATGACATTTTTAAGAATAATAAAAAAACTATGCATGTTCTATGAAATTAAAAGAATTCAAAAGTCCTTCCAAATGTACATTTTTAATATATGCAAATACTCCATTTTAAATATAAACCTAAAGAATTTTATTGTTTTCAGTAATTTTCCCTTCAACATTTTCGCTGGTACGAGATTTTCTTCAATAATTGAAAAATTAAATATTTTCTGGTTGTTATTATTTATAAATATCAATGAATCATTATAAAACAATATTTTTTCATTTCCAGGAGCCGATTTTTTAAATTAAACAATTCATTTAGTGGACTGTACGTCGATATAAAAAAGTATTGCACTCGTGTAATGAAATGTGATTAAAACAGAAGTTGGGGATTATTATAGCGGATCTTGCAGTTATGAATCGTTGAATTGAATGCTTTAAAACAAACGTAAAACCTTTCGTACAAATAAAAATTTGCCAGCTGCAGTCCTGAACATTATCGGTATACAAAAAAAGCTACTTTAAACAAGAGTCTCCACTCAACATAATCGATAATGTACCAAAAGTATATTTAAACAAAGCAAATCCTCAGTAACAATTAAGGGAACAGCAAATAATTCCGAATACAAATTTACCGTCTCTCGTATAAAGCTTCCTTTTATTTTCTCCTTTTGTATACACGAGATCCCGTGCGCAAACTCCCGTTACAATTAGTCACTGTGTATCGTAGCAACATACGCCGTCCCCCACAGAAATCATAGAGAGCGATACACGCATGTAAAAAAGGAACTCGTAGCAAATGAACGCGCGGAACGAAAAAAAAAAAAATCGGAGGAGAAAGCAGGTACCTACAGCCGCAATAGGAGCAGCTTCTTTAACAAGCAATCGTTATATACAGACTGTGTACCAAACTCATTCTCACACGTGTGGGATGAATAATTCTCGGCAAATCTTCTACGTTGATAAAAATCGTTATTTTATTCGCATTTTCGATTGCCGCTTCTCTCGCAACCTATACGCGCTATAATGAACGATCGCTCGGCAATTATTTTAATACGCTCATTAAGGCGTTTCGCCCGATACTCTCGCGCACAAATCGGGCAAAATAAAGAGCCGTACTCGGGAATTCGCGGGCGGGGGGCGAGCTAATTGATTCACGCATCGACGAGTCGAACGCCATCCGTCCAATCCCCGTGCCGCGTTCGCTCGGGTTTTTTTTTCTCCTCCACCCCCCTCTTTTTTTAATTGTTGTGGAAAACGTATTTGCACCCGGATGCAAAAAGGGCGCGCGAAAATTCGTTTTGTATAACGTATACCTTGCGATATTTACGCCGGGATAAACGAATGTGTTCGGTTCTGTGTGTCGCGGAGAAACGATTGTGCAGCCACTCGTTTCTCTCATAGATCCTTTTGCAGTCTAACGAGCTTCCTACGCGCTACTTTTTTCCTTGGCAGTTGTTGTTGTTCTTTTTTGTGACGCGCGACTCTCGTTTCAACGGATCTGGTAAAAGAGTTTTGGAATTTTGCGCAATCGTCGGACATGGGTAGAGGGTTGAGTGGGCAATAGCGATTGAATATACGATTGGACGGTGCAAGGGCTTTGATTCCGGATTGATTGTAATTTTGTAGCGCTGAGATTTTTACCGAGAAGCTTTTAATTTTCGTTCCGAATTTCGAAATAAAAAAACATGAGCCTTTTTTGATTATGCGATCAAGCATTACCCCGCTCTATCCTACGGCACTCGATTATAATATAAAACTCCTATTGGTTATAAGGTAAATAATAAAAAATTTAAGTATAACTGAGGTATAGAAAATCAAGCCATACCTCGAGCAATACCGACAGATTTTCCAGTCATACTTAAAAAAATCTACTGAAAGCGTCAAAGATACTTGATGGAAAGATGAAAACAAAAGCTGCTGTGTGTTTCTACTTCCAATATAGTATTTGTCATTTTATTGACTTAACTTTTTTTTAAATACGTCCCGTAAAGTAAGGGGAAGTGATAGGGTCTTTCTTTGCATTTCAGTACCAAATGAACAGATAAGTTCCGTATACATATACGAATTAGTTATAATAAAATAAAATATATTTAATAATACTTGGTAAACTCCGAGCGGAGAATTACCAATATTTAAATAAATTTCATCACCGGCATTGTCGGCATTGTCGTCATTGAATTCGCGAATCACAACATTTCAAGCTCTGATAATTACAACGAGCCTTTCTTTCTCTCAGTCTTCATTAAAAAAATAGGCAGGCAGTGGTGGCTGAAAAGGCATCAAAGTGAGCCGCTAGCGCGCGTTGAAAAAGCAAACATATACACACAGACCATACGGCAGGTAAAGGGAAAGACTAAACAAAGAAAAACACATTTTTTCTTAATACTTGAAATATAACGCGACACTTCAACGCGTTCCGTAAAAAAAAAAAAAAAAATCCACGCGGACTAGGCGCTAGTCCACTCATAGTACTTATTTTTTCTAACCCTTTCCTCTCACCCACCTCTGAAAAAAAAAAAAAAACGGGATAACACGCGGGTATAAAGTTAGAAGAAGCTCTCGACTACCGCGCAAACCAAGAACACGACGCGTCTCATAATTATGCAGTCTGCGCGCGATGCTGAAGGAAAAAACACCACATACTGCCACAGCTTCATACGCAAACTCTCAACCGCATTTGTTTTATGTGTACGTAGACGGTGGCAGTAATTTGCAAAGGTAAATAAGAGCGGACTTGTAGTTCGGCAGCTCTCTCGGCACAGACCGTTGCCGATGCTACGGCGCGCGAGGGGTTTGGTATATATAAGGGAACGGGTTACTACCGCCGGGCTCTCAACACGCCGCGAATCGAGGAAGCGGAGATTCGATATCGCACTCGCAGAGAGAGAGAGAGAGAGAGAGAGAGAGAGAGAGAGAGAGAGAGAGAGGGAGAACGGTATAGCGGTAGTGTTTCGCGTGGCCTCTCGCAGGTGCACACTCAATAATGCAGGATAGTCGGTGCATAATAGACGATGGCGCTGCTCCCGGCTGCTGCTGCTGCTACTGGGGGGAATAGAGAAAGTGAGAGAGAGAGAGAGGGGGGGAGGAGAAAGGGCCTATACCGCGATCATCAGTCGGCTGGCTGGCTTGGAGGAATTTTTTAAGCTCCCGCGAGCTCTCACACTCCGCAACAGAGAAAACGGGAAAAAAGTGTGTGCGCGTAGGCCGACGTGCCACGGCTACAACTCGCAGTTGCGAGACTGCACTGCGTATATAGCGCTATTTTATTTTATTGCGAGTGCTTGGCTACGCGGGAGAATAGCGCTATTATGAGGGGCGGAGGGAGGGGGGGGAGGGGGGGAGTGGATAAGTATAGTATGTAAAGAGCGGAGGCGTTGGATGCGTTCGAGCTCTGGAAGATTCTTTATTGAAATATGAACGGTGCTCTTCTCCTTGAATCGAGTATAAATGCTTATAATTTTCATATAGTTTAATAATATATGCATTAGATTGGTCATAAAACCCGTCACGCGAAACATCGCTACATTATTTTTTTTCCAAATATTTTGCCACATTTTACAAAATAGTGCCATTATTAAGTAATCATTATTTACTTTATTGAAATGTAAAGCATATTTCTATTCACAAAAACAATGTAAAGTTACGTGACGGCCATTATGGAGCCCTGAAATCCACTTAAATTCACCAAAAATTGAAAATCATTCTGATCCTGAGATCTGACCTCAGAGTCAGTCCATTACATTATAACTTTTAGGAAAATTATTTATGTCGAGATGGACTAAATTCCAATTTCAAATTTGCATTCAGTAGTTCTGAATACGTAATGATAGCCTAGTCAGATCTTAGGATCAGAAGGCCTGTATATGTTTGTAGGCCTCGGTACTAATTTTAATTTTAATGAAACCCTTGTACCCAAAGTAAATCCTATTACACATTAATACGTAGGTGTACTACCATTTATCTGCGAATTGAATTAAATCGGGTAAAGTATAATAAGGATTTGTAGATGATTTTTTTTAACATGCATTGGAAAATAGGTTTCCAAAAGGTATTTTCCAAAAATATTTAAGCTCATTGGAAATTTGTGCACACAGTATATTTTTTGTGTTAGTTTCATTTCCTGAATAACTAAAGTTATCGGTATAGCGAGAACATAAAGACATTCCTTGGAGGCAACTGTGCTCGAGAATAGAATTGAATAAATGCAAATAAAAAGAATCGAAGTATTGATTTGAGCATCGCGTAATTCAATTTTCTTGTTTTTTTTTTCACAATAAACAATAAACAAAAAGATGTCGATTTCTAAAATACATCGAGGATATGGTGCATGAAAAATTACTAACTAAAACTGCAGCCAATATTTTTAATACTCTTAAAAGCTTAACTATTAAACTTGCAGTTACCAATGAAAAAAAAATAATAAAAGCATCGTGTAGAGTCAAATTATTAAATATGGTTTATTTAAATTCGAACAATTTGTAAACGGTATTGAAGATACTTTAAAAAAAGCCTCATTTATTTATTTGTATTTTTCGGCTTTTCTTTCAATCTGAAGTTTAATTAATAATTCGCGAAAATTTTAAATAGTCTGCAATCCGTTTAATTTAAAATTTTAAAATATTATGAAGGGATTGCACCCTCGTTTATCCAGCATTATCCACCGCAAAAGAAAATACAAAATATTGTTCTATATCTATATTAAGCACACACGCTACTCTTAGTTGTGCGAAACATCCAAAGTACAGGCTTATTATCATCATATTTATTTTCCTCCCTCTAATTTCCTTGATATCGAATTCGACTGAATCCCGGAAGTATTCTTAAACTTTTAAACCAGACTCGTATAAATATTTGAATATGAAATAGCTTCTCTTAACACAAACTTGAACTTCTATTAATGTAGTTTGCACAAGATTAGTAAACTCGTTATTAAATAGAAAAGCGAGAAATGGAAGAAGAAAAATGTTAAACTATCTCTAAGCAAGAAATTTCTTTAAAAATTCACCGAATTCTCATTAAATATAGATAAATCGATACTTTAAGAGTTGCGTAGAGGCGCGCGCAGAACATAAATCCTTAATGACTTTTTTCCCTACACGCGTTATACGCACCTCTCTCACTTTCCCCTTTTATTCTTCGCTGCACACTGCGCATTCATCTCATACTCCCCCCTTCTTCTCTCAACTCTTTGCCGCGCGCGGGGCGTATAAAAACACAGGAACGACACGAAGAAGATCGGAGCGCGTGTGCGTCGAGAAATGGAAGAAATACAAGTGCGTGCACTCGAGTGCGTGTGTGTGCGCAATAGGAGAGCGAAGCTGCCTTCCCTAACCTACATTGCATGGGGCATCAGAGAGAGTGAGAGAGAGAGAGAGAGAGAGAGGGAGAGACAGAGAGTGAGAGGGAAGAAGAGAGGAAGCGAACCTTTGAAAATTGCACATTCAGGGGCCTCCCAGTGCTCGTTCGCTCGCGTTCTTAACCGCCCGACGGAGATCTGAAATTCGAACCGATTTGTTTCTCTCTGCTCTCTCTCTCTCTCTCTCTCTCTCTCTCTCTCTCTTTCGCTTTCGCATACTATATTATGTCGAAGGTATAGCTGTCTCGCAGCCTAATGACTTTCGTGTTCGAGAAGAAGTCGAGTGCTGTCGAGGAAGGCGCGCTCGCACACACATATACGAGCACTCGTGTATTCTTTATTTTTTCCTTTGTCTTGCCAAAGTCGTATAACCTCTACTGCTCGCGTATGTGCGACCTATACGTGCGCAGCTGTCTCTCTCTCTCTCTCTCTCTCTCTCTCTCTCTGTGTATGTGTGAGCGTGTTAGGGTGGTAGGGCGATTTTCGCGAATACGTGTCGTAAATAAATAAAGAAGTTGGGCGGTCGGGGGTTGACTCGGTCCGTTTCTCTCTCTCTCTCTCTCTCTCTCTCTCTCAATGGGTCTGTGTGTGTGTGCAGCTGTGTATCTCTCTCTCGCTCTCACTCACTTTGCGGATGGAGAGGGAAGAAACCTATACGTAACCTAGTGGCGCGCGGGGGACGGATTTATCGCGTTCGAGAGAGGAGGGACATGTTAAAGTTTTATGCCCACCCTCATGCGGATTTTATAACGTGAACATTTTACAGAATGAATTTTTTTTTTCGGTATTCGAGGACCGAATCTTAGCAGTTGCGGCATTTCTGACCGAGGACATAACGTTGGTGTATTTATTGTAGGTGTGAGCTTCGGGCTGGACTTTTGTGGTCCATCGCATTGCAAGTTGCGGGTCACTCAAGTGATTTTATGTCAAGAAGTTCTTGCGTTTGATCGACGAATATAATCAATTGATTGGCTTACTTTTGTCGCGCGGCCGTATCCGTTGGAATATATAAAATAACAGCTTGATGGACGAAAAGCTTAACTAATTGTGCTTAATAGAATTCGAAGATATAGGCCGGAACAAAAGATTTCGCTTTTTAAAAATACTCGCAGTCAGTTCACGTTGACATTTATGACGGCACTACATATAACTCAATGAAAATGCCTTTTACAGAAATTGCAAGCCTTCTGCGTGGTTTCGCTCTTACTCTCTCTCTATCTCTCTCTCTCTCTCCCTCTTTCTCTCACTCGGTTCGAGGGGGTGCAGAAACTATGGTCTCAACGATGCGCGCGGAGCAGGGGATTTTGCGCGCGCTCCAGCGGCAAAAGGAATAATTCTGTTTATTGACGTATCCACTCGACCAGAAATGCTTTTCATTAGCGAGAACATTATTCTCCGCGTTTAGTTTCTTCATTCAGACTTTGACTTCAAATCCTGCTGTCGGGATAAATTCAACGCTTTTCCACATGTAGTTCGCGCTTTATCCACGGCCAATAATTGTATTTGGCATGAAGGCATAAGGGGAAGAGCCGGTGCAGCATAGTTACCGATAATTACAGCTTCGTACTTTTTTCGTTCAATTTTTGTATCGTAGTCCACAGAATTGGGCTCAACTGGCAAACAGTTAAAATATTGAAAATTGAACGTAAACATCCGTAACTCTACTTTTCCGGCTGCCGGGGGATGGATGAGCTTGCTGAATAATCAGTGCGTGCGCACTTTTAATTGGTGTTGTCTGTCCATTGTTTTCCTTATGTTTTGAGTGCTGATGCGCTTTTATTAGAGAAACATATATTTATAATTAAATACGCTCACAATATTTTTGCTCTAATTAAAAGTTCATATGAAAGCGTGAGAACTGTGTGTAGCTGCTATTTAGAAATAAACTACAATATGGCTTTTTTATAATGAGAAATGACTCTATCGTTCGTAATGGTTTTAAAAATGAATAGGTTTATCGATCATCAACTCAAA
Organism: Megastigmus dorsalis; assembly: GCA_900490025.1. Classification (NCBI taxonomy): domain Eukaryota; kingdom Metazoa; phylum Arthropoda; class Insecta; order Hymenoptera; family Megastigmidae; genus Megastigmus; species Megastigmus dorsalis. The sequence goes on from UELU01144724.1 coordinate 27,399, forward strand.
TGTTTAAACTCATAACTACTTTTGCAAAGTGGACTGCTTAAGACATATACTGTTCCTTAAAACCTTATGTAATGAGTAAAGGAGAATAAAAACTAGCATGAAGCATGAAGAAGAAGCAAAATACGAAAAAGTTATCAAATGATAATATCTATTCCATCAATAAGTAATATCCCGGATTACTTGTTGCACAATGACTTTTTCATTTGACAAAAAAATATTGTTCATAAGTTCAATTATTTCCTATCATAAATGATACAATATTTTATAAATAAGCTACTTCTTAACTTAATTTACTTTTAATAAATTAGACGCATCGATTTACCAAAATAGAATAAAAAACTTATATTACATTTATTTTTTTAAAATCATACTGAAATTTCTCATTTATTTATACACGAATAAATAATAAAAGTAAGTGCTATTTTTAGTGGAATGATCTCTCGGTTATATTAAAATTTTATTCAAGAATAAATAATTTATAAAAATAACAATTTTATGATTTGAATTGCACTGTTATCAATGAGATAACTATTTTAGCATTTTATTAATATTATATTAGTGTAACAAGCTGTGATAGCTCGTTACGCTCGTAATATTCAGTTAATGCAAAAGCAAAAATATTTCAAGGAAATCATCATTCAACGCAAATACTATAAGCAATTTGGAATAACAAATGAAATGAGCCTCCATAGTCTGTGAAATGCATGGGATAGCGTACAACCGTAAAAAGTTTTCAAATCCCCCAAGTCTCAATTATTATAATTTGATTCGGTTAAGTTTATGATTACGTCAACAGTTGTACAATGCATAGAGTAACAAGTAGTGCGAAATTCAAGACCCACTTAAAGTACTTATATATTTAATGAATTTTGTAGTGGTAAGTTAGCAGAAAGTCCTTGAAGCTTTTTCGAGAGCAATTAATTTTAAACCCCAGGAGCTGATTCATTATTACTGGGAATGTTTCAAAAGTTTTTCGCTTATAAAACGTTCTAATATGCAGTCATCGCTGCCATTTTTCAATTTAAAAGTTAACTATAAATTGCAGTTTTGTGCATATAAGGCCATTTTGAAGCAATTTATATTTATGTATGTATTTTAATTAAAGTGTGCATTTCGACCATCTCTGACGGCCAATGCTAAATTGGTTTAAAAATGTTTGCACTGGAAAATGAAACGAAATGTTTAATTTTCGAGTTTAAATTAATCGACCTACGAAAGAATGGATAAATCGGAAATCTGCAAACTTTTAATTTGTGTATGCTTTTGAAATTAACGTGCTGCTGGTATAAGGTCAAACGCTAGAGCAATAACAAAAAATCTTTGGTAGTTTTTATATCTAAATTACAAAATGTACTACCGACTTTTATTTTATTAAGTTCAGTTCTAGCGAAAAAATATTTACTTCGCTGTATGTCGGCAATGTACAGTTTCATCTAATGGTAGTGTAAGGCACGATAATCGGCGATATACTGAAATCGTGCTCGTGATACTGCACCGACCGCGCACTTAAATGTTTTTAGATGCTTTGAGAGACCATAACAGGTATGTGGGGTGTACTTCCACAGTTTAGTTATTGTATTTGTTATTTATTGGGAATTATTTCTTTTGCATTTTTTAAAAATTATAATACACTTATATTTTTGTCAGATTATCCAAGTATTGGCAGCCAGTCCGCGGGTAAATTTATAGGATTATTTAGCTGCAGCATTCTGTTGTGGCGATTTATTCGGATTTATTAATATATTATTGATGCAATTAATCCTCCTTTGATTATTATATGTGGTGCATATACATATACTACTCCTAGTTTAAACACAAATTGGTAATACCATGATATTTTACGCAGAATTTTAATTTGACCATAGTAATTACGCTGTTAGTCTATCCAAAGTGTTTATTTTTAATAAATATTAACAAAGCGAACGAGGGACAATTAAGCGTTAAAAAATTGCATCATACTTTCCAAGCACATAATAAGCCGTGAATCATATTGCGACTACGCGGCGTCAAAACGAACCTGCTTTTCTCTTACTCTGGAGATATCGCGCGCGAAACGGTGCACAGTTATATATAATACATAGCGTGGTGAATTTCATCCTTTCGTGGCACGCAGGTATGGCTCCGTATATACGTATAGAGCTTTTTACCAGAGAGCTCCGACGAGGACCAAAGTGAGAGATGCAACGCGCGCGAGAAAGTGAAAAATTAAATAAAAAGAGAAATGGATTTATTAAGGTTTATTTTGAGGAAGTTCAGTCACAGTTATACGCGCTGTACAGCTCGTTCTCCCAGAATAATTTCGTCTGAAATGTACGTGTTTACATTATGAACGCATCCATTTGTATTATTATGAATTGCCAGGCATAATGGCTAAACTTAAATAGTTAATTTCGAAATCTTTCTATGCATTCGCGCACAAAATGCTCAAGCCGGTATAAATGAAAGAGCGCATTCCCTATTTATATGCTCTATACCCTGCAATAACGCAGGGTTGTAGTTGTACACTATTTAATAACATTTACAGATGAATAATAGGCTTCATTGCAGCGAACGCATTTTTATCTTTTTCAACATTTACATTTTTTACAGCTTCGATTTCGTTCGAGCTCTGCAAATATATAGCTTCATACTCAAATTTCTTTTTCGTATCGATGACCAATTATGGTGTTACAAAAACATACATGCGAGACCTATTTTCGAAAAATAAGGAAATAGCACACTTGAACGATTGTTAAAAAAAAATCTGCAACGAAACCAATCTGTCCGGAATAACGAAATAAAAAAAAATTCATCAATTTTTATTCGATTGCCCACTTTCGTCGGGGAATCACAATCAAATCAGCCACCCACGACATCCGGAATCCATAGGTACTCGACTTCTTTGACTACATAAATTTCCGCTATTTATCAAATCGCTTCGAAAACAGAGAGAAAAACTTGGGAATCAGTCTGAAGCTTTGCGGTGGGGATTACCAAAGGTGAATTCAAAGGGTTGGAAAGAAAAAAGGAAAGAGTTTGTCCTTCTCGTCCTTGGCCTCGTCCTCGTCGTCGTCGTAGCCGTAGCAGTCTCTCTCTCTCTCTCTCTCTCTCTCTCTCTCTCTCTCTCTCTCTCTCTCTCT
>UELU01144724.1:39892-70642 GCA_900490025.1 Megastigmus dorsalis
CCTCCCGTCCCAGTGCAGCTGTATTAACCTTACACCTACTTAACTGATTTTATGCCGCTTGATTAGTCCGATCCATTATTGTTCAACGAGAGCTCGCTGCACGTTAGCGTTTACAGCGACGACGAGGAGCTTACTTAGTCATTAATGGAGTTTGCTTACTCGCACTCCGTTTCCGCCAAACGGTTATGTTTAGTTATAATGTTGTACCGTTGCGACGTCGCGCAGCTGCTACTGGAGGTGAGAAATATGATGCAGCGGCAGTAGCGGCGGCGACCCGAACGATTCGCGAGAGCGCAATGTCATATTTGCCGGATTACACGGAGCTAAACTTGTTTGCTTTATGAAACTAATTAGGACACGCGACGAAAGGCATCGTTTTGCAGGTTGCGAGATGCTGCTGTCCCTTTTGGGCTCGACGATTGTCTATAACGACGAATCGACGTCATTTGTCATAATTTAGAAGCTATTCGTATCTTCGGAAGTCTTTATCCGTCTTATAAGAGATGAAACGGTTTTTATTCATCAGCAGCTGTTGTAGCGGTCTACAATTGAATATGGGTCATAAAAATAGCTGGAGCACTTCGCGGTATGATTTATACAGGAAAGTCATGTATTTTGTCACATATATAGCGTATCTCGTATCTCGGCTTGCCGCGCGTATAGGAGCAGGTTAATTTTAAATCGAACACCCTTCAAGGAAAATGGGTTCGCGGAATATAAAATTTATGATCTCGAGCGGAAACTTACATAACCTACACCATTATTCAGGACATAAAAACATGAATTTAAAATGGAATGAGCCGCGCGCTATCTATACGAGTTAGGAAAATGAGATTATACAGTGTATGGATACGCATCTAACGTCTTTCCATTTTTAAAAGAACAAAGTAATTTCGTTATATCATTTTTCTTATGAATCCATGAATTTTTTTCTTTTATATCAAGCTCGTATATTACAATGGTCGTTAAGCAAAAAGACATTTTTGATGATGAAAGCGCAATGATAAAAAGTATAAGGCTCAATCAATTTGTGTGTTTATTCGACTGCAGGTGCGATGGTGAAAGCCATTTTCCTTGCGCTATAGGTCGAACAATGTAGAGAGAAACGTAAGGCCCGCAACGCGTAGTTTCGTCTTATTTCCCCAGAGAGGATTAAAGAAAGGACCAAGGAATACTAGAAGAGAGCCAGAGCGAGAGATAGCGTACGCTCGATAGTGAGAGAGAGAGAGAGAGAGAGAGAGAGAGAGAGAGGAAGCGGCTATGTCGTCGGGAAATCTTCGAAGACAGCTGGTCTCGCAGTTATCCATAACAATCCTTTACTATTCCGCAGGCTCAAAATGGCCTTTGCATGGTGAAAGGGTTTTATGCTTACCGCAATGCGCATCTCCGGGCCGTATATAAACTAGGTGTAATTAAAAAAGAAGTTATTTTCTCCTTCTCGCTTTAACGAGTAGATAATAATATTAGCACGGAATTCTAACTGTGACTACAGATGCGAAGCTTTCCGCAATCTTTACCACGAGATATGAAATGGAATTGTTATATATTAAAAGATGTAATTAAATGTATAATTTTTTTAATAAATCCTTCGAAGAATTGATTTTTCTTTTCTATAATATGTGGTAACTTTTTTCAAACAATCGATTGCGCTTCGATCAAGCGAATAGCGAGCCCGAGCACAAATATTTATTGTAAAAACTTCTCTACGAAGGTAATGCGTCTTCATTAATCTCTATTTGAAGCTTCTATAAAAGGCGATAGTGTTTGATTAATCCTTTTTTTTTCTTCCTTTACCGCGAGTGATTCACCCTACTTTCTCTCACTCTAATAAGTTTTTCCCGTTTTCCAACTCGCAAATGTCACACATATAAGTTTCATTCCGCGCGATGCATAAATGTCCCTTCAGGCTATTTGAAAGGTAAGGAAAGAAGAAAAATCAAATCAATTAATGTCAGTCAGATATGCATATATGCGCGCGTTGACCTACATTTTTATCTGCTGCTCTTTCCCTTTTACCTTCATCCTCCTCCTCCTCCTCCTCTATACGCTTCCTTCCCTGCACCGATAGAGAAGTAAGGTCTAGTGATTTTCACGGCTCATAGAAATTGCATTGGGAATTTTTCGAAGCTATATCCGCGGTAATCTGCAAATGCACGAATAAACGTGCTTGCAGTGCAGAAAATTCTCTTAAGCGACGCAAAAAAACATTCAGTGCTGCACGCCCCACGCGAGGCTTTTATTTAAGAGAAGTAGCTCTTTTCGGACTCTTCTCGTTATCGACCTATTTTCCTACTAGATATTTTTAACAATAAGAAGAACGAGTATTTGTAAATCGGGTTATCGTTGAATATATAAAACAGACGCTCGGACTAGATCCTTTTTGGATGTGCTTATTTTTAAAAGGTAACAAATGTCGGGCTTCGATACAGCAATCGTATACCTGCAGTTTTGTCGAATATGGTGAAAAATGGCTATCGTCAAATCGAGAATTTTTACCGTGTTTTTTGTTTACGAAGTCTGTAACTATAAGTGCAGTAAATTGGAATATCGATTACTACGGTAATACTATTGCGTGTAAAAAACTGATATGTTGCTTACGAGCTATCTTTATAAGTAAGAAATTGCGTGCGCTTTTCAGCGAATGCATAAACGCTATCGACACGAGTTTTTTTATTCGACAATTTTCACGAGAATAAATCATATTGCAACTTTTCCTTTTTTTTACGAAATTGACTGTTGTATAGATAAGCAGTGTTTGGTAAAAAGATAACGATTATTTTAGTAGAAAACGGGGGAGAGAGGGAGACAGAGAGAGAGAAAGAGAGAGAAAGACAGAGAGAGAGCGAGAGAGGAGAAAGGAAAGAGCGAAAGGATATCGAGTAAGAGAAATGAATCCAGAGAGAGAAAGAGAGAGAGGGGGAGAAAGGGAGAATGTGATGCAGTTGCTAGCGATCACGTTTCATTTTGGAGCCCAGAGTTTGAATTCAAAGCCGCTTGATTAATTTCCTTTGCCACCGACTCCGAGCTCCACGTCTAGAAACTGCCTCTCTGCGCTGTTGCATTTTTCCTGGAACCAGTAGATTGTAATTTCGTATCTTTGTATGCCATTGTCTTTCCCTTTAGGTTAATTTTTATAAGTAATAGACGGTGGCTATGCCCAAGTAATGTATAAGATTTGTAATAGTGATTGACACATCTTTTTTAGGGAACTCCACGGACATAGATTTTCTATTATTTTACTTATAATTTTAATTTGGAATTGAAAAGTTTACTTTCGCACGTACTTTTTGGCCTGTGAGTTCTGTAACCATTTGAGAACTCTATATCAATCTGATATAGTATACAGAGACACTTGTTAAAGCCTGTAACCATTACTTATTTCAAGTTCTATTTACTAGTCTGCTTAATCAAGAAACATGCTTACAATAAGAATATCTTTTGCAACCGCAATGCTATATACAATCATTTATAACAAGAAAGCTGCGAATATCATTATTGCAGTATACCTACGTTCTCTTTACAGTGCGCGCGTTTACTCTTTGACCGATAAAATCTCTCAAGATAGATTTGTATCCGTCGTTATAATATTGAAATTTTTCCTGTCTCTGCGCGTGATGGTTTAAGTGTCGACGGGATTCGGGCGGGGCACGTGCGCGTAAACGGAAGCTGCAAATTACCGAATTCTCTATCAATCTTGACGTTAATTAAGAGCTTATACAGAGGAATCAGCATCTAGATATCCTCCGTTTCCATTAAGCAATGAAATTGCTGAAACGTTCATGTATAATTTACCATTGAACAAACACGTTGAGCGTCATTAGCTTAAAAGCTCACCAACCGAATCACCGAGCATTCGTTAACCTTATTTTTCCCCCCGCTTCCACCTCGTCCTCTTTCCAACATAAATAATAAAGCATGTGTAGCCGTTGACGATTCCGTGGAAAAACAACGTTATTAACCTTTTCCCCGAAAGTTGGATCGAAAAGAAAAGAATAGAAAACGAAGCGCTAAGGCATACAATAGGCAGGCTATATAAACCTGGGTAAAGTAATTTTAGATTTCAAGTTTGGATCGCAAATCCTGAGTTAAAAGCCACTCCACTTGCAATTAATTTACAATTTACTTTTGAGGCTGTTTCCTATTAGGAATTCGATGTCGAGTGGGAGCTTCATCTGAAAACATTTGCAATATTACGTTCAACCGTTTGTACAATTTAGTCAAAGCATCGATGATATTTACGCCATAACAAATTGTTAATTTAAGAATGTTGATTGAAGAAGCGTACAATTTAAAAAGGCGACAAAAGGGTTGGGAATTCACGAACAGAGCTATAAGCTCTGCCCTTTACGCGGAATTATCGGTGTGTAATTCAGTTGGTGCTCTCACTCGTGATATCCATGTTTAATTATTTATCACCCTGTCACAGGAGGTTTCCCTTTGATATTCGAGAGAGGCTGTAACGCAATTTACTCTTAGGATTGTTTATGCCCCGATGGAAGCGGCAACACTTGCATCTCCTATCCCATCCCCCATTACCTCTTACATCTTTTATTTTAACTACCCGGGACTTCCTCGATCTTCCTTCCCTGATCTGTACGAAATATACATGTGGCCTTGTGGGATGAAAATTAATGACGAATTAAAAGGAATGTATATTATTGGGGGTATAAATCCACGGAATTAACATTGTCTCTGTGGTATTGATGTTCGGGGAATTGAGTCAGATGTTGTAGCCCGACCTTGTTTTGCTGGACGAATGGAAAGCGTATTTAAATTTTTTTAGAAATGAGATATAAGAGCCTATAAAAGTGTCTGTCGCCCGACTATACTTGAACCTATCTACTTGTACACCTGTAACAGTTTATATTATTTTTGGAAAATTTTATAAAATGAAAATAAAATATTCCTCAGTCTGTGATTTAGAAAAAAAATGCACAATCAGTTCAGGTATTTGATCTGCTTCTTTAATAAATGTAATTCGAAATACCTATAACAATTCTGTACTATACAATTTAATGAAGAAGTTTATATGTATATACAAAGTATTAAAAGCTGATTTTAATGGATAATTGAAAAACGGAAGTTTATTATATTTCGAAATATATTTCGTACCCTAATAATATGAAAACAACCAAACAATTTTATTAGCAATGTACATAGTTAAGCTTAATTAAATCTCTCGCGTATCGTGACTTATAAATGTTCAGTCCTAAGTATTAATGAGTTATTTTGAGAATAAAGAAACCTCTACAGTATATCTTACGTTTCTATTTGTATGTTCATCATCTGATTAAAATGTAAATTATGGGTAAACGTTGTTCCGAACTTTGATGTTGTTACAATTCATTTAGATTATATTTTGGAGTTACTATAAATCATAAATCTATAATTAGAATTTTGCTAATTTAACTACCGCTAATTATGTGGCCTATTGTCATTTTATAACATAATGGCGTAGAGTAGTAGAGAGTATAATCTATGAGTGTTCAATTATTATAAAATCGAGATAATTTCAGTCGGATAAAATTAAATCGTATATTCTATTATTATAATGAAAAGGACGTATCGATTAATTTAATGAACTAACTGCTCAAAACAAAGCACCTCGACCGCTTTAAACAAGAGTACAAAGTGTAGGCATTTACATAAAAAATTAAATCCCCAATCCCGCACAGACGAATTCACGAAAAACAAGAGATATATACACGCCTATACACAGCTGGATACAAGATGATAATCCAAGCATAGGGAAGCAGCGAAGCTTCATAAATCGTCTTTCTCCGTGTATACACAGCGGCAGAGCTGCTTGTATCGAGCACAGCTCGTTTAGCAGAAGTGATACTTGGAATAATAAAACTCTCGCGTTCTCTCTCTCTCTCTCTCTCTCTCTCTCTCTCTCATCCACCTTAATCTCAACCGCTTTAACCTCAATTCCCAGCGCTCCTCCACTCATTGTATCTCCTTCTGTCTTCCTCCCTCTGGCTCTGTGGCTCTGTCAATCTGTACCGCATAGACTGCAGTCTAAGTTCGTCAACTTGAAAGGCAGGTGGTGGCTGTATGTATACATATATATATATATATATAGAGAGAGAGAGAGAGAGAGAGAGAGAAACAGAGAGAAGTGCGAAGATAAACCGCTCATTGTGCAAATTCCGGTAGACTGCGAGTGAGCAAACGAGTTAGACGCGGACTACTGAGAGCGGGGGTTTCAGAGGGAGAGAGAGAGAGAGAGAGAGAGTGGCGATACGGATACGGCGAGATAAATACTCGGGCTCCTAGGCGTACACGCAGTGCGTACAGTGTCTGCATTGGCTATTACGCGGGCGTGACACGCTGGTAAGCGAAACGGCAGCATACGCTAGAACACCACCTCTGCCGCTCCCGCTCCCCCACTGGTCCTGTACATATGTATACATACGCTCGGGTATATATGCGCATGTTCGCGTGTATTAATGCCACGGGGGAATGCCAAGGCGCGCTCCGGCTCGTTAATAATTCCGGCGTGTGCTGCACAAACCTCCTCCCTCTCTCTCCCTTGCTCTCTCGCTCTCAGGCTTCTCTCCTCCCCCGCCTCTCGCCCCCTCCCTTCTCTCTCCCTCTCTCACGGTTCTGTCGTACAGCCGCAAAGCCGCGTGAAAAGGTGCGCCGCATACAGCTTCTCGCTCTCCCTCTACCGCCTCGTTTTCACCACTGCCCAACCCCTCGAATGCCGCATTCCGTGGTTTTGTCTTTTTGCGGTGTGTAACCCGAGCGGCCGCATCCAAGTACCGATGCGTCCAGGAATTCAACTCGCTTTCTCTCTCTCTCTCTTCCTCTTGTGAACATTTACGGATCGCTGTAGCGTAGTCGATGCAAAATATGAGCTTTTTGTCCGACTGTCGAGGAGCTGCACTGTTGAGGAAAGGAGCTTTTTTCAGCGACCGTCGCTGAGAGAGGATCAGTGAATTCTGTGGGCATTATTAGAGTGTGACGGAAGTCATGATTTGAAAAAAATGACCTTTTAAGCAGAGGAGAAAATATAGATGGAAATCGCGATTCAAATTATTATCTTTCCGCATCGGACCGCATCCACGATTCGATGTATATTAGTCAAGTAGAAATCTTGATTGAGTTTTCCTCTAGTTTTTACTTCGATTAGAGAACTTAATCCATCGAGAATAAATAATACTTGTAAAAGTATTATAATTTTTTTCAAAAATTAATTTAGTACTATGAGACCTTTCGAACGAGTTTTTCATTGAATTTTTGGTATAAAGTAAAGGATCGATTCAAAATTTTATGTACTTATTCGTGGTTCTCAAGTGTTAATAGCTGTACCAATATAGTGCAGGGCAAGCCGTACAATGTGACCGATGACAAAGTATTTTCCCATCAAGTTAATGGTCAATACATTTTTAGAATAAAGTTACATGTGCAATCCATTTTTATAAAAGTAAAGTATGAAAAAAAAAATAGGTTAAAAGTTAGCCAAACCTTGTATGGATATATATAAATAGTAAAAAAAAATATTTTCCTAAAAATGGAATTGAAATATATATGAAAACTTTTAGTCACAAAGTTTTCATTTGCAGGTACATGATTGTATCTAGTCTCGTTCAGAAAATCTGCCAGATAAGTGCATGTGGCTGCCGCGTTAAAACATAAAAATATATACTCATTACTCTCCTTTATTGTCTTATTGTCTTTGGTGTCCTCTCTTGTGTTTTACATTCTTAATTAGCCTCTTTCTATCTCCACTCAGTCGTGTCAGATTCTCGTTATTAATTTGCATTTTCTTTTCTCGTTAAAAGAAGCAGGAAGATGCGCTTTTGTTCCCAACTCTGTTGGGAGTGGTTTCAATGTTATGATTACTGATCTTTAATGAATCAATTGCTTATCTTTACTTGTTCTATCCTAATATTTCAATCTGATGAAGGAAGTGGAAATTACTATAAATCAAGAGAACAAAGATACTTTAGTTTGCTGCGGCCATCATTTCGATTCTATTGTCTGACTTATATCGACTACTACTACTTGTACAATATATCCATAGAAAGAACATTAAATCCTTGTAGATGTAGACAATTCATTGTATAAGAGCATTTACAAAAATTCCACGATTCTTTTATTAGAGTATATTTCGTTCAAATATGCAGTAAATTTTATCTGTATATATATAATATATTGTTTTCAGTATTGTAATACAACTTATATTTGATATCCGTATATTTTTATATTCAATTTTCGTTTATTATTGGCATTAACTTTTAAGCGTGAAATCTTTAAGACAATTTGGTATCTGCAATGGAATTTTTTAGAATTGATGATATATTCAAAATATTTTAATTCATAATTTATTCTGACAAAGATTTTTCTATTGGTCTTACAATCTAATCAATATTAATGGGCAATCAGATTGCCCTTGTTTATAATCATCCCCGCAGAATATGAAATAAACTTATATTTAAACTTGAAAAAACATTTATATTTATTTATATTTATATTATTTATATTATACGTTCTATACTCGAATAACATATCGAAATAATCATTAATTGAAGCGTACATATACGTAAATTAATTATTTCGTTATGCACAAAAAATAGATTTAATTAAACGTTAACATATTGGTTATGCTCTGCAGCTCGTTAAGCTGCATCGTTTTTTTCATCAAATAGGTTATCTTTAAAGGATTTTTTTATAATTTATTTTAAATTAATACTGTAATAAGATGAGCCTATTACTCGTTATTAGTTATTGGAATATTCTAGTAAATTATCCCAGATTTCCTTTTGTAAGCATTTGAAGTTTTTACCATCAAAATCAAAGAAATTATTAAAATCCGAATCATTATTGAAAGTCTTTATAATGGTACTTCGATAAGACGGGGTTCTTTGAATGGATAATGAAGCGTAATTCAACGGACGTCTGGTAAGCTATAAATTTTCCAAATTTAAATTGATACTAAAAAATTCAAGCGTTGAAAATAGTTTGATAAAAGCTGTAGTGGCCAGCAGTATTTTGTATTTTGGTACAATTTTTATTCCACAGTTTAGATTTCGAAATAAATCCTATCATAAATTTGCGGAAAACGGAGGGAAAATGTACCTGTCATTAACAAATTAGATTGAAGTAAACATAGCGTCGACTACCGTTTCCGCTCAGCACAATAGAGCGACTGAAAGCTAAAGCTCCGTAAACTCTGTAAGCAGCTTACAAAGAATAAGCGCGAATGTTTAATTAATCCGAGAACCGGGAGTCCTCCAATCGTAAACAACATTTCACATTCGTTCTTTCTCACCCAAGCAAGTTTCCCTCTTCGCAGCTCTCGACCAGAACGATCCCTTCGCCGAGTAGATTTAATGAAATTTTCGGGCTATGTATGCAGCGCAAGAAGCGCGAGAGGCAGAACGCGCGTCGCGCATAATTTGACAGCGCGCGTTCAAATGCCAGAGGAAAACACACGCCTGCCCTCGAGTGCATGCAATCCGCGCGAAATTTCGCGTCGGCGCGCGCGCGCTTAATAAAAGTGGAGGTGGAGGAGGTGCGGAGGAGGTGCGGAGGAGGTGCGGAGGAGGTGCGGAGGAGGTGCGGAGGAGCGAGAGGGAGTGAAGAATGAAAAATAAAAAGCTCGGTAGATCAAAAGGGAGCCCCGCTTCACGCGAGCAGTAAAAAGGCGGAGAGGGGCGCGCGCTGCTGGTGAAAGAGGGAAAGTAGAGGGAGAGAAGATAAGGTCAGATGCAGTTGGCAGTCGCCTCTCTCTCTCTCCAAGTTTTTGACAATTTGTGAGCTAGCGCAACCAATCTCCCCTAGGATCTCCGCGGTTTTTACGACACGCCATGCGCCCCGCGAGCCAACGAGTATATAAGCAAGCGGGCAAGCCGCACGTACACTGGCTTCCCTTCCCCTTTCTCTCGCGCTTCCCTCATCATTAATACAAGAAGTTAATGAAGTTAGACGACCGTAAAGCAAGCCGCCGCCAAGAGTTGACTGCAGTCTTCCTCTCGGCCCTACTGCTTCCGCTGCTTCGGCAGTAGTAGTGCACTGCTGCCGAGGCGTTATTGTAGCGACTCTCCCTCTCCCTCCTTCTCTCGCTCTATCCTCTGTATTATGAGTGTGTCGAGAGAGAGAGAGAGAGAGAGAGAGAGAGAGGCAGCGGTGGCGCTCTCGTTTTGCCCCGACATCGCTATTCCACGCGCTCGACTCCGCCAACTATAACATCGACGAGAGAGCTTGAGAGCGAGAGAGAGAGAGAGAGAGCTGAGCGAATTATTTATGTCACACGGCGCGTGATTAATTCATGGCTTATCTCGTCGGCTTTTCCTTCTGCTCTGCCGCTCGCGCACCTTTTCTTCCTCTCGCGCGCTTCATCCCCGGTCTATAGGCTCGCGCTCTCTCGCTTATAATGCATGCGGCTGTTTCGCCCTCCCCTGCGCCCCATCAATGTATACATGCGCATATGTATGTGCGTGAGGCGAGAGTCTGCGGGAGTGCATAGCAACCGCCAAGGGAAGAGATTTTAATTAACTCGTGCGGCAGCGATGTGTATACTGTCGCGCGTGGCGCAGAGACTACGTGTTGCCGAAAGAGAGAGAGAGGGAGGGAGAGGGAGGGTCTCCGGAACGATGAGCGCGAAAGTTACGCAATCAGGCTGAGCGAGCGTTTAGGTGCGAGTGATCGGCTGCTGCTGCCAAGTCGAAGGGTGAATTTAGAGCGCTACTGTTAGTGGATGTAGTCGAGCGCTCAGGTATAGAGATTGTAGACGCGTTTTCTTTTGGGAAACGACGCGGTAAGCAGATCGAAAACGAGTTCAGAGAGTCGCGGGCATGTATAATACCCTCGGGTCAATGATGAATTTGATTTTATTGCATGATTAAATACGTACTAGAGTTGTGCTTAAAGTAAATGTGATCAATAAAATATTTGATATGCATGACTTTATTGTAGGATGATTTAACGTTGCTGCGTGGACAATGAATCGTATAAATTGCTATCTAATACGAAACGCCAAAGAACGAAAGCCAAAAAATTACTTTTTTATACTGGGGCAAATTATTTGTCATTATATAAACAGCTAACTAGACGACACTATCAGGATGCCCCCAGTATAAATGTACAGATAATTAACTCGGCCTCCCTCAAGCGAAACTAGACGCATTTCTCAAAAAGTAAACTCGCTACGACAGAGAGGGAGAGAATCGGTTAGTATTTAGACCGAACAATCGATGGATCCGTCTTCCGTCTTATTTAAGGCCAACTTTAATGGCGACCGCGACTAAATTGCTCTCTTAGGGGAAAAAACCGCAGTAATTAAAGGTATCGGTTCGCGGTGTCAGGATGCCGCATAGTCCTCCCGACGCTTTGATGCTCTTCTGCAGCCATTGGAGCTCTTTGTTAACCGCCCGCCGACTCGGCCCAACGAGTGTCACGCTCCTCTGCAGCTGCTGCAAATTTGTTTACCGGCTCGCCTTCTCGCTTAAAAGGAGAGACCGAGTATTTTCCGCCGAGCCGCGCGGCGAATCACTAAAATTGCTACCACTTTTTTGCACCACGACTGCGATTAAGCAATACTAACTTTCCTTTATTTTCTCTTTGAGTTCAATAGAGAATAATGGCTTCTTTGGCGATTTTTAGCGTTAAATGATTTGTGCACTGAAAATGTAATATAGAACACTGTTAAAAAGAAATTTAAATTAATGCAGGTTGTATTATTGATACATTAAATTCATGTACCTGTAACGGAAACGTTTATTAATATAAAAACTTAAAAATAATGCAGATTTAAATGAAATTTAATGAATTTGCAAATTAATTTATTGGAATTTAATGTACATGTACATTAAATCCAACGCGCGTAACGGAATCCAGCTTCCATTACATGTACATTAAAAGCTATTCTTTTTTTTTAGATATACAATTTTATGTATCTTGACAATGATTTTAATGTACTTGGTATATCACTAAAATAATTTTTCAGATGAATTAAATTTCATCATATAAATCTGCATTACTTTTAACTTAAACTACTGTAAATTAAAAGTATTGAAAAATTTTCAACAGTGAGCCTGTATGATGATTTAGAGTTGAAGAAATCCTAGGATCGTTAATGTTAAAAATAATTCAACTTTTTTTATTAGCTAACCTGGACGAAGCTTTATTGGAATTTTAATAAATTAGGACGGAAATTAAAGAATGAAGAGGGACCCAACTTTTTTTAAATGAAAAGGTAGTCCTATAAAACTTATATCATTGCTTAAGGCACCAAAAACATTGAATTGAAAGGTAAATTAACCCAGATTACTACTTTTATATAGTTTATAATACGGAGCCAAAGTTTGTTATTGAATTTCTTATACTTCCACTCATATCGAATCTTTTTTTAAAATAAATGTTTCCGTGTTATGCGTGCGACTGCAAGTGCTTCATACGTCTTTAATGGCAGATAAGCTTTGAGCTCTTCTTTAATGTTAAATGATCTGAAAAATAAGGAGGTCAGTTCCCACTAAGGTATCATTCGATTCATTATTAAAGCATAAACCCACATTAAATCCTTGGAAATAATAAAGTGCACGTCCATTATTTTTTTGCTATCGTATATTTTTTTCCCCATAAAAAAGCGTCCGCATTCTCTAATCGCAGAATCTGTAATAAGAAAGATTAATTATGCATGAAAAGTCTATAGTTTTAGTTTTATATCACGTAAGAAATAAGTGCAATCTCTCTGTACATGTATAATGTAGTTGCATAAAGTAATATAAAATTCACGTCAGCTCGAAAAGCAAAGGGTCGATCGAAATAAGCTTTTGTCGCTATTTATTGGAATTGCCGAAAAATTCGGTCGAACGCACACACGCAGAGAGATTCCGCACGGTCAACATTCGCATTAGCCGAAAATACTTATTTGATACATTTATAATGCAGCTGCTGTACTTTCCTAGTTCTCTCTCCCTTTCCGAAAATACTTTACGCACGCGCTCAGCAATGCTTGCCCCGTCTCCCCCCCCCCTTACTCTCTCTCTCTCTCTCTCTCTCTCTCTGCCCACCCCATATCAGATGTAAATTTGCGTGTGCACTGTATACACGAGCACGCATACTTAAGCAGCTCATATGCATGCGCAGGTATATACGAAGCGTCGGCGTGTGGAATTACGTTTTCCTCTCCCTTTCGCTTCTCTCTCTCTCTCTCTCTTTCTTCCCTCCCCATTGGCCAAAGTACTGCGGGAGAATCGCTGCTGCAGTCCCGTGATTTATAGACGTGATTTTGGCCGAGTAAGGACGATCGGAAGACGGAAGGAGCTCAGCCGCTGTGCTCGGGTGGCCAGAGCTTGGGCAGACAGAGAGAGAGAGAGAGAGAGAGAGACAGAGAGAGAGCTTGCGAAGTATTATGGCTTATGTGTGTGTGTGAGAGCGAGAGAGAGAGAGAGAGAGAGAGAGAGAGAGAAAGCAAGAGATGAAGGCGTGCGGGCGCGCAGGCTTGGCTATAGGATATGGGACCAATCATCGCGCCCCGAAACGGGCATCACTTTTCCTTGGTTACTGCCGCCGCCGCCGCGCACCCACCTAATCATTTTCGAAACGTAACCAAGCGTATTGTTTGCCGCCTTCGACGATTAATGACCCACTATTTTGGATATGGATGGCTTCGCTGTTGTTCTGCCTTGTGGCTGCCGAATCCTTTTTATTCTGTGATCAGCTGTGCAAGCTTGATTGCTCGCGAGGGTGGACGGAAAAAGTCAATTATTTTCCACTTGGGACATTCATTCTTACGTTTATTGTATAGTTTGCTCTATTGATTACTCAATATTGTGGCATTACGATCATTAGTTTCGCCTAAAAAGAGTTGGACAAATTTTTAAATTCTTATTGACCTTCAAATCTGGTTAGGCTCAGTAAAATATTATATTTGATTCAAAAAAGAAATCCACTCTTGAACATGGTATCATTGAAAACACATTTCGAGACCAAAGGATTTCTATCGAGGCAGAAGCTATTATTCTGATTCACGAAGGTTTACAGATTAAATTTGACCTGGAAAATGTTATCTGAATCCAGTAGAAACTATTTAGACCTAAACAGAATTTTCAATTTGCCACCTTGTTCAAGATTACTTTTTTCTTTAAATGAAAAAGAAACTTTTCTGTGTAAATAGTCTGTGCATCAGTATTTTGAGAACGGTTTCTTTTGAATGCACAATTCGCATAATTGAATTATAAGTAACGTAGTTTCTGACACTTTATTAAGTACTCTTTGCATTGCCTTTTTATTTACTTTCACGTTTACACTATTCATCCTAGTTTGAATCTCCAGCTAGCTCAAACGCAAGAATTGTCCTTAATTTTAAAAATTAGTGTAAGAGTTCCTCATGAGAATGTAGTGCAAGAATAAATATTATATGAAAGTAGTACATGGAAAAGGTTGAAAAAATTTTTTTCTTATAGTGAATTTTATGCAAAATTATTAAAAAAGTTTATATCGGCCACGGAAAAAATTTCTACGATTCACAACTTTTTTTATTTCAGAATATTTTCAATTTAAAAAGTTTTGATTTTGTTCCTTGATTAACTTCAGAGGAAGTTATCGATATGAAATTAAAAAATGATTAAAATCTACAAAGTTATAGCTATTTGTTTATAAAAATATGCCCTTTAAATTAGCAATTATTCGCGTTCTTTTCTCGCCCTCAAGCTACCTTAACAGTTTCGTTTCCAGCTATGATTAGAACTGAAATAATTAGATATCTGTTGCAGATGTATTTATTTTATTTAATTTTTACATCTCAGCAAAACGAATCTCTAGTAAATTATTCAAGAAACTTTATTTTTTCTTTTTAGAATGCGTATTAAAACAATTTTGTCTATACCATTGAATGATTTGTAAGCATCAAATGCTTTTCCAATTAATTTCAACCTTGTACTTGTTTCTCCATTTTTTTTAAAAGTTGTTCCAATTTGTTCTCAATTATTCCTGTGTAAAATCAAATTTGAAAAAAAAAAATAATGTAAATTATTCCAAAATTTACGGTTTGCAGAGTAAAAAAAAGCAGCGTAAGAGTGTATTTCAAAAAGTCTTACTATGAATAAATAATACCAGCAGTAGCATCGAAAATATGTTTTTAATAAATCGCATTATCGCGAACTCGCGTTTTCCATCAGCAAACAGCGGCTGTTTGCTCGGCAAAAGTAATTTTTTAAATTTAGAACTACTCATACACATCGTATATATCGAGGCGAAAATCATCAGTATAAAACGCTCAAATGGCCATTCCATCGAAAATTTTCCCAGGCTGACAAAAATACAGTCGAAACATCAAACGAATATTCGCGGCAATTCGCACTGACCGCGCGCTGATTAAATTATTCAATTAAGCACTTGCCTCGCCTGATCCGTGCTCATAAATGTCGCCAATCACGGAATTTAGCGCAAAAAAGAAAGTATCATGTAAAAAAAAGAGGGGGGGGGGAGGCGGTGAAGAACAACAAGCCTCGCAGAAAGCATTAAAAAAATTTACGGGGACTGCGCGGCCCCAAAGAGCTGTGAAAAATGGCCCTGTCCACTCGAAGCTAGCGCAGTATAAGAATCAAACCCTGCGAAAAATCGCCAATCGAATCAGCCCTCCTCCCTCTATACACTTATACATCTCGAGCGCTTTTTCACACCCCTCCATCCAACACTGCAGCCACCTTCATATATATGTACATACATACATATATATACTGCAGGAGGGCGAAAGCGAGAATCACTCGACACTGCAGGTCAACTCGATCCGCAATCGCATGTACTCGACTGGCTCGTTCGCGCCAGAAACGTACATCCCCGATTAAATTGAATCCGCCTTGTACGAGGCTGCCGTATAGAAGCCTCGTAAATGCGCTTTAGTGGCCTGCCCTTACATCACTTCCGCCCATGGTTTAATAAGGTACTGTCTTATACCGCGCTTGGCTATCGTCGTCAAAACTTTACGGAAATGGATTGAAAAGAAATTATCTTTGCCAGCGAGGGCTAAGTGCACGTGCGGCATATTTATACCGAGAGAAAGTTTAAAGTGTGACTCTTTTATAACGATGACTGGAGATAAAAGGGAAAGATACGAGCTTTAGAAACAGCGCGCGGAGTAGCTTATACCTATAAGTATATTAGGTGTAAGTGGATGGTTGCCAAAGTGAGTAATTTATAAGTCTTTGCCGAGCTTTGCGTCTTGCATGTTGTTGTCTTGTAATGGAAATGGCTTACACCGTCCATTCACGTTTAACGCACATTCCAAAATGAATTTAGTCAATTTCAGTAGTTGCAGAGGTTAGTATTGAACTTTTTAAACACTCCTAATTTTTGCCAGGCTTTTTGCCAATTCCTCATTTTTTTCCTTATCTCCTTTAGACTTCGCTACCTTAAATCCGTGTTCCACTTTAATGACGACAAACCTTGTGAAATTAATCGCAGTAAATGACATGCGTATATATATACACAGACACAAGCAGAACAAGCTAAACACAAACAAAGCGTTTGATTCAACAACTCGAGCTGTCATCTGGTAGCTCTCAAGCCTCCTGCTACACATCCTAACCACAGAAGTGCAGTGCGTCTCAGGACGAAATCACAGGTCACGGAGATATTATTCGAACGTACGAGGTGGCTCACCAGCAGCAGCAACAGCAGCAACAACCGGCCTGACGTCGCTTTGCATACATGCATGTATATATAGGTATATATAGGTTTACGTATGGGAGCTCGCATCGGTCCATACTCTCCTCTTCAGCACCTCTCCCTCTCTCTCTCTCTCTCTCTCTCTCTCTCTCTCTCTCTGATGATCTCCGCGCAGAAATACACGAGTAGTATATACGTCGAGGCCCTGCGTGATGTTTGCTCGAGTGAGTACATATACAAGAGCGTCGATGGCTGCAGGTGAGCCGTTGCCCCGACTGGTAGTAATTCAACAAAGCGAAACGAGCCAAATGACGAGTGGTTCTAATCAACGTTTCAATTCGCTATTGTCTCTGTCTCTCCTTCTCTTTTGGGGGAGGTAACGGCGGCGATAGTCTTCTGTGTGGCTGCTGTTGCTGCTGCTGGTGGTGGTGTCGCTGTTCTCTCTAGGGCGCGAGAGGATGCAAAGGAACGAGAATAATCACCGCTAGGAAAGAGCCGCTAACGGTTCGGCTTGCACGTATGCGTGGCGAAAAGCCTGAGATTCTCGTGCACGCGTCGATCCGATGGATATACGATGTGTGCGCACTATGTCTGTTCTAGGCAAAGCAGCAGTTTTCATTCATTATATCGAATTTAATGTCGGATACCATTGTTACGCTATGTATTTTCTGCAGCTATTACTTCCGATTCGGCGATCGTCAAGTATCATTTTGTGTATTAGGGAAAAACGAGTGCGCACGAGCAACGATTTTCGAGAAAAGCTAGGGAAACTAGTCGCTCCATCGATTTGATTCAACGGCCAGGCCACAATTAACCCTGAATTCAATGACTGGTAGTGATCATGTTAGTTGGCGGGGGGGATACCTCGCGCTCGCGCTATTGTACCGTTAACTGATAATTAGCAGTGATTTACGATATTTGGAATTCAATATTATACGGTGTGCGGGACTGGAATTTCCAATTCGCTGGAATTACAACAAATTTAATACGAAACCGAAAATTGCATTAAGCCCCTCTTTCCGGTATATAGTTCGCGTGAGCTGGAAAAGAGAGACGCATGCAGAGTTCGGCGTCAAGTACTAAAACGATAACACTCGAAAAGTCATACACGTTCGGTATGCGTTGAGTTACATTAACGCGTGCGTGATTTTTCAATCGATACATGGGGAAAAGGTAAAATATTTCATTGGGAATTATATGGGCTATGCGTGTTCTTTTGTAACGACTGTTAATTCGTTAGCGAGAGCTACCGCGATAAGTGCATTTCCCATGTTATTTAACGACGGACTCTAAATATTTCGAAAAGTTGTTATATTTATATAGAGCTCGTTTTTCATCGAAGTCCTGTATTAATGACGAGTGCCAATTCCGTTTTGTGCTTACACTTTATAAACTATTGTTTGAGGAACACCGGGGATTTCGTCTTGTAGAGATATATATGTATATATTGTTGACGCGTATATATAACGTGGTATTTGTAGGAAAGACAGTAATGAAACCGAAAATTTTGAATTACTATTTGAAAAATAACAGTTTTCACTTAGAATAGAAATGGATCTTCTATCTTATGGGGAGATGTTTGGAAATAATCACAGATGACCGCACCCTATCCTTAATACACGGAAACAGAAATAAACAACTAGGACAAGACTTCATCATTTAAATGGAAATTTCATCCTTTTCAGTACATAACCCCAATTACAATTCAACGCACATGAGATCCAGTCGCCTAAGAGAAAGCAATAGCGACACACGCTCGACCCGCTCAAGTCCATTCGTTAATTCGGTCTGGCGCTCAGTCACCGCTGGCCAGTTTAGTTTGCGCGCGGCGCGTTCCATAGCCGTGCAACACACGGTATAATTTAGCAGCGCGGGGCAATCGTGTGCGTCTCTATACTCTGGCCACACACACACACACACACACACACACAAAGAGAGAGAGAGAGAGAGAGAGAGAGAGAAAGTATGCGAATCAGTGCAACGGCAGTTGCAGAGTTGCGGACGCAAGTGGCCAGCCGAACGAGTTGCTATTGCTCCTTTCTCTGTGTCGGCAACTCGACGATTAGTCAATGCGTATAGAGCAGTCCTCGATCCAATGTCCCATAGAGAGAATGAAAATACGGGAGCGACATGCCGCCGTAAATTGATTTATTTCTCGAGGTCCGTTAATCCTCTCTCTTCCCCGTCCTTCTTTCCGCAAATCCGAAAATCGAAGATGACACGTTCACGCGATCTCCTCTCCCTCTCTCTCTCTCTCTCTCTCTCTCTTGATTAAGTGGAATCGCATGTAACGCGTGAAATTTTCAGATCCGAGGCTACTTTGGAGCTGCGCACTTTGTGCAGTGTCGCGGAGGCTGCTGCGGACCGAATGTTATAAACGATCGTAAATGGATTTACGGCTGCGAGCTGTCCTGAAGAGAGTGGATTTTTCGACAGTTTCAACTTTGTCGAAACGGCTTTCGAATCGAAGCTTTAGAGCTTCAGATTTTCACCGTTCTTTCCATACATTCGCAATAGCGAGAATAATTAATTAGCGAAAGATGTTTGATTAAAAAGTTACTCGTTCGAGCTCCACGGCGCTCGTTTCGCCATGTCGGGATTTTTATGGCCTAACAAATTTTAATTAAAATTCGAATAATATTTCAAGTCTTACTAGTACTTACGCGAACCCATAAAACTTTTGATTGCTCCAGCGTTTATTTGTATTACTAAATATATTTTTAAGACGAGTGGGGCTTTCATTCCCAAGTGTAAAGTCCTTTTGTTCGCGGATTGCATGTATTCGTCGGGTTTTAATACTCACTTGCGATTTAATTGAATCCATTAGTCAAATATAAGTAAATTTCAATAAATCCTTTATATACTACTATTCTTTATAACGACACGTTATTTATTCAGCATTGTATAATGGAACGTAGATTGTAGATGTCACTGACGAACTATTTTTTTCGAGATGGTAATTAGAACACGGAAAACACTAAAATAGAATGATCCTTTTAAGAATCAAATTCATTATGAAATTTGATATTTCTAGTACAGAACTGACTCATGTTTTTAAAACTGATACAAAAAAAAATTTATGGCCACAATTTATTAATACACGTCACACGTATTATACATAATACTGGTATATACATGTTGTTATACAAGTTTTATCAACTTTAGTTTGAGCATTTAATTTAGGAGTATACATTTAAAGCGGTTACTAAAGTTAATGAAATTTCTCATTTTAGATCAAACAACATACCTTGGTAGAAACATAGCCGAGTTCCTGGCTAACCCGCAGCTAGTTTAGGTTAAATTATCGAGTTTTTAAACGAACAATCAGACTGGCTTAGCATTCGAATAACCCCGGCTATTTCGCTACAGTTTGGAACGCTAACTGACTATTATTATATACATGAATTATAGATACAGAGATACTGTATTTTATTCTATTTAATGAATTAACTTGACAATTAATGACTAATCTATGGCCCGTTCGAATAAAGTAGAGTAGAGTAGAGCGAGACAATTTTTGCTCGATAATCTTTGCTGCTTCCCTTATAAGTTTAGATTTTCCGTATATTTACTGGAAACCCCCGACGGACAGACATCAGGGCAGATTGCGTTTTCCAGAGAAACGCAAATAATAGCATAGAGAGAAAAGCGATTGCGCTAGATTACTTAGGCTAATCAGCTAATAAAGCAATTAAGGCTTACGCAGTCCGCTAACGCTTCGGTATCAGAGACAGAGAAAAAAGTTTAGATAGGGATTAGAAAAACCCAGAGCATATGGCGGAGAAGCATTATTATCTATACCTAGCTAATGATGTTTTCTCTGGCAAATATAAATGTATATTATATAATCTGAAAATAGCAATTTGCATGAAATAAGCGTAGAACTTTATTTACGTAGAAAATTATTGTTACTATTATTGCATATTATAGATTTAATAATTATTAATTGCAATAGTGCAGCGTATGTCCACGAACATCGATATTTTAGGTCTAACCAATTTAATAACGATTGCTTTTATGATTATTATAATAAGCGCATATTTAGATATGCGTTTCAAGGGGAGAAGTATAGGAAGCGCAGGAGTAGGAACGATGCGGGAAGAACCCAAAGTTAACGTAGGCGGGACAGACACAAACGTACTCACGATGAAGTAAGAATCGGTAAAGGGCTCGCACAAGGCGGTTCTAGAAATTAAAGCTTTTTAAAGAGTAACAAAGCGTCAAATCGGAAATTGAACTAGTAAGATAAATCGGTAAAGAGCGCGCATAAGGTAATCTTAGTTCTGAAATAACTACCAATGAGGAACGGTATAGCCGGTCCTCTTGGACGTTAGGATAGCTCAGATGCCGTTCTTGAACGGGGAAATTTGGTCTGCTTGGCGTTTAGCTATTTGGAGTTCACCATTCTTGAACGGGGCAACCTGGTCTACTTGGGGGATCAGTTTTTATTTTCAAGTTAAATTATTAGAAAGAGTTAGAAGACTTTCTCGTGCAATTGATAAATTGTGCCTGTTCTCCAGGACCTTATATACACGAGGAAGTTAATCGTTTCACCGGTATCACGAGAGCGAGAGAGATGGAACGTGTGTGTACTGTGGAGGGGCTACGGTCACGTGATGACACTCGGGCAGAGAATATAGAAATACTCTATTCTCTGACTTGGACGACGACGTATAACCTACACTGCAGTCTTCTGAAGCGTTTTCCTCTCTCTCTCTCTCTCTCTCTCTCTCTCTCTCTTTCTCTCTGTCTCTCGTGAGTTCTAGCATAACAACATAAGTCTGGACACGCTCAAATATACAATTTCGATGTAGCTTACATTATGACTGTTTCCTTCATTTTATCGATGATCGTTCAAAAAATAAGGTTCATCAAAAAACACAACCCGATCATTGCACGTCACACTGACGTCACTGACTTGCGATTGAACGACGCATGTCGCATTTTGATAGATTACGGGAGGATTTCCTCACTTCTTAAACGATTTTAGCCTAATTCTGTTATTTGTATTGACTCTTTAGATTTTATTATGTAATTGTTTATCAAGAAAATTATGTGATACCGATAAACATGTTCATAAAAGCGCGTCATGTTAGTCATGAGTATTTTTAAACGTTTAGTCTTGCCGAATAATGGCCGAGTTTTCCCGATTCGGATTTCGAAGTACTGACTAGTTCAACCTAGCTAAGCGCTGACCAAGCGGCCAGTCGAACTCGTTAATTTTCTATCAGGGATATGTATATTAGTATTTAATTATATTGATTGAACAACAAATGATTAAGATATAACTTTTATTAAACGAATAATATAAGTTCGCAGTGTCAAGTACTTCTTCGCTTCTCTCACTGAGAATAATTATTCAATGGCGAAAGCCTGATTAAATATTCGAGAAATCTCGCATTAAATAAACGATCGTACTCCATTAAGTTATTGAAACTTTTGGAATAAAAACTTCATAATAGTGCTAAACTCTATTTCTATATTTTTTCTTAAAATTTCTTTACGGACTTTGAATTTTAATTCGCTGCTTGTAATGTTTTCATCATTTTCAGAGAAATTTTCAGTTAACACAGTCTCATTTTAATGAAGATCCAATATTAACGGAGAGAAACTTTATTGTTATCGTTATACCTATATAGATCGACGCATACAGGCGCGAATGGTGAAAAGAATGGTATACGCATTACCGATTCCACCATCAACGGCGGTGAATTCGGTCAACAAGATTCAAATTTATAATTTTCCCCTCTTTAATACATCGCATAACACGGCCTCTTATGAAATATAAAATCGATCCCACGGCGTATAATCCGTTAAAGCAGGGATTTACGCTCGCACGATCGTAATACCCGTATTGTAAATCATTTATGCAAATTACGCCCAGTTTCTCTCATCTCCGTTACTCTCCCTCTTCCTCTCTCACCCTCTCTCTCTCTCTCTCTCTATCTCTTCGCTGTTCTCTTTTGCACTGTCTTTTTCCACCCATGAAAATGCATAGGTCAAGATCCCAAAAAAAGGAGGGGAAAAAATTAACGCAGGGCACGCGCTCTTAAGCTGGTAACGCTGGGCAAATTAAGTATGCAATATTCGCCGCGTAGGTAGATCAGGTTGGTATGAGTTTGTTCATTTTATAAAAATTTTTTCAACAAAGAAAGTTATCATTTGTTATAGAGGAATAATCTTTCAATTAAATGCTTCATTATTTTATACAGAATTGTCAGAAATTCACTCTCTTCCTTTAAATTTAAATTATGTATGAATAAATTGTTAAAAGATAATTTAGATTGTTTAGTTTATGTGCATATATTAAAGTAAAAATCATATAATCAGTAATTTAAAAAAAGTAAACATCCAAGAGTGCGATCATACAGGACTGAAAATATCTTCGATGATAATAAAATTTTGATTTTGTTCATAAAAGGTATACTTATTTGGTAGTACGTCGAATAAAAACAGCTGTGAATCCGTAAAGGTGATTTTCCGTAAACAATATTTTCTAAGCATCCCGTTCTAAGGCTCAGATAATCCACGAAGCTCTGCAACGGCCAAAGAAATTAAAATTTGTGCGTGACTCTACATTGATTCCCGGCCCGTCGACTACAGGCTATCGCATGGTCTCGCACAGCAGCCTCTCCTCGCAGCCTCTAAGCTCATAGCGGCTCCCTGTACGCGCGCGTAATACGTATATAAGCGCGCGCGGTTTCTTTCCGGATAGCAGGCCATTTCCGAGAGGTGGTGCCGGTGCCGATCATCGATCATGCGAAATCGCGCGACGATCAAACATTCGAGGGACGCTGGCGGCGGCGGCGGCGACGACGTTCTTCTCTCGAGTTTTGCGCACTTAAACTTTCCGCCGAGAGGAGAGTTATAGTGGCAGGAGGAGAACGAGTATAGGAAGAAGTGGAAGAAGTAGAAGAAGAAGAAGCTCGGGGATGGCTCGGTTAATGCGAAAGATGAGCAGGACGAATTCTTGTGACGCGTATACGAGCGTATATGAACAATCCTTTTGGATAGTCGTAAAAAGTTTCTTTAATGCTGCGGAATTGTATATTGGTAATTATTGCGAATCAGTGGGATTAGCGATTTGTGGGTTACAGTTCCGGATATCGGGGATGTGGAGATGGGAGATAAGTATAATTGCTAATGATGTAACGAACGAAAGAGGATTTTGTAGTGAGGTTGATTTTCCGGCTCTGCGAGTGCAATTAGCAAAACCGGTGAAAACATTTAAAAAAAGTAAATGTTTATTCTGTTTGAGCGAGCGGAAATCTGTGAATATGAGATTAAAAATTAAAGATCAACGTAACGGGCGCATTTACGAGTTCTGTAATAATAGTCTATCCATTTGAATCAGTTCGTAATACGGTGTGAACGTAATTTTTTTTATCGTCAAATAAATGGAGTAGAAAAAAGCTATTAATATTTAATCATTTGTTGACGCAAAGGTAAGCGCGTAAAAATCGAGCATTAATAATTATTCAGCTGACGAAATATTTGGATACCGTACCTTTGCTATGGCGATTCATAAATATATATTGTACTTTTTTATGATATTTTAATAACTTTAGCATTTCAACTTTTACGAAATTGTAAATTCTCTAAAAATTTACGATATTCATGACTGTCATTAAATTCTGTAGAAGAAAAGAAGTGAAATCAATCCGAAGTAAAACGTTCATGATATAACTTTTTTCGCTTAAGCTTCTGGTTGTTAAAAAATCGTAGCTTCATTCAGTATAACTGGTATAGAAATTGCTTCATTTGAATGAACTATAGTAAAGTAGCAAATTTTTTCGAGTTGATTGTGGAAACAGATTTAGTCAAATTCAAAATGATAAGACATTCGTAACTGCATAAAAGTGTTCTGTAACAATGATTGCATAATTACTGTTAAATAATTGTGTTATAGTACATTCATTATAGCTTATCATTAAGAATTCAATTTAATTAATAACTTTTAATTGGCTAATATGTTTGAAATCGCTTACTACAAAATTATACGCATTCATGTTAATTAACAAAGTAAAAATTATCTTGCATAAGTAATTAAATGTAAGCTGAATTTTTCACATAAAATTAATTTAGTTTATTGAAGCGAAGCTATTTTTTTATCATGTTGCATTCAATCGTATACGTTATTTTTGGTCAAATATATTATTACTTATAGAGTTGTTTCCCAAATAATGTAAGATAGAATATCAAGAACCGTTACTTTCTTACATTTAGCGGCAACTGCGAAAGGTTCTAATACGTTTCCAGATATTATAATATATTCATCAAGTTAGAAGCATCAAATATGTCGATTAATTCTCGGTATTCTTATTTTTACAGCATAATTAATTTTACATTTATAAATTACAATGGAATAGCGGAGAATCCCGAATATATTTTCATCACAGTGAAACAAGAACTCGGATGCAAATCAATACGATCTTAGATCATAATCTATCAATTTCTATTCTTCGGTATCCCGAACCTAATCAAAAATCCGAGCGAACCAATTGTCTCTCAAGCGACTCAAGATTCAGCTCTCCTCAAGAGCAAACCACCGTTCCTGCAATTGTCGGGAAATTCCGTTTCTTTCTTTATCGCGTCTCCCGCAACTCGCCGAATCAACAAAGCGAAAATCCTCGAAGGGCCAAAATAAAGCGCCTACTGCACACTCCCTCCCTCTCTCTCTCTCTCTCTCTCTCTCTCTCTCTCTGTCACACACACGCACACACACACACAGAAAGCTCTCGAAGCGGTCGAGGCGTAAAATGCATCGGCAGCTGGTAGCCAACGGCAGAGCCGATACGCGCCGCGGGGGTGAATTTTAACCATTCAGCCCATTCCTCGCTGCATAGGCTCTCGTCGACCGTTTCTCTGCGCTCTGGAATTTCGCAGGCTGAAGCGAGTATATGTAGAGGTTCATAGAAAGCGCGCGAAGGGACAAACTGCCTGGTGCTGGCGTCGCGGCCGTTGTTGTCGGTGCTACTGCTCTCGTCGTATGGGTTTGCGGTAACCGGTCGCATAGTCGTGCCTCCACCACCGGGGGCTGTACCACTAAAGCGATTGCGCATGCGGCGCGGACACAACGGCACGATTCTCCCCTTTCCCTCCTCCCAACCCCCCCCCCCTCTTACTCGCTCGCTCTCTCTCACTCTCTCTCTCTCTCTCTCTCTCTGTGCTGCTGCAGCTCCAACTATATACATGTTGTCGCTCTCCGCGCGCGTGGATGATAATTAGCGCGTTCTATACGCGTTTACCTAGCGTTTACCTTTTGTCCACTCCTGCCCCTCCCCTGCCCCCCTCCTCGCCCCTTCGCGGGACTCCTTCCGCACTCCATTCAGATGCGCATACGTGTAACCGTTTCCGAGCCGTGTTTGTTGTGTGTGCTTGCGCTTTCTTTTCTGGACACGCGCCGTAGCGAGGGGTAGGCAGACACGGGAGAGCCTTTATTACGTCGCGGATGCTGATGCGCGAGGGCAAGTGCTGCTGCTGCGGGACGCTCCGAGCTTTGTTGTGCTCGCGGATACGTTTCTGCGTGACCTGCATTGTTGACGTATTGACGTGCTATAACTCGATTCGTAGATTTATGGGTTTGCGCTTTTTTTTTTTAATTTCTGCGGTAGTATTTGAGCAGGAAAATTTGGGGAGCGATTGAAAGTTGATACGCGGTAAAAGATGTATTTTTGATTGTGCATTATTATACATTTCTATATTTCACAAAATAAGTTACAAATTGTATAGCATGTCAATTTTTTTAGCAGTTTGTTGAAGTCAAAGATTTCACATAATGTTTTGTCAAAATACTTTTAGCCAGCGAAATAAAATTCTGAATAAATTCAAATAAATATTCAATGAAACGGGTTTGTGCAAGCTAAGCTACAATAAAACAGCCGTTTCATATTTTTTCATACCCATAATATGTATTTATACGCTTTTACAATAATATATCAATTTATTTTCAAAAGATATTTATATGATACAGAAAAAATACGACTTTGACTTCTGATTAATTTTATCGTTTGTTTTATCGCTACTAGACTTGTACTTTTTGAGAGGATTATTTTCATTTTCAGACTATAGATTTTTAAATACTGTCATAATAAAATTTTAATCAATTACATATGAAAAGTTCGAGTGAACAAAAGTCCCGCAGCACATCGAGAAAAGCTTTGAGCTATCTATTTTAATCTACATGCTTTTCGAGCATTTCAATTTCTTGGATTTCGAAAGAAAGAGTGCATCAAGGCACGATAAGTTGTCAAAGAAAAATGATCCGAAGCATTCTAACTTTAAAAAAGTATGAAGCTCAGCTGCTGCTGCTGCTGCAAATAAACCGCTACAGAGCTAGGACTGAGAACGGCTGCAACAATGCTCAACATACAGCAATTAAGGCTTTCAGCGCAGCCTCGCCGTAACGTATTTCTGCAACTTTTTCTCATTTCTCTTCTCTCTCTCTCTCTCTCTCTCTCTCTGTTCAAGCGCCTTATCGGAGTCGCCTGGGAAAAGAAACTTCAAAAGCCTCGTCGAAGTCAGACAAGTGCATCGCGGCGGTCTCTCGCGCTTAATCGGAAGCCATTAACCGCAGTGCGAGCGCGAGAGGCGGCCGATGCTCAGAAGTCGCGGTTCCTGCTGCTGCTGCTGCTGCAGCTGGCCGCGAAACTCAAGTGCCATAAGAAACTAGGCATTGTCCTCTCTCTCTCTCTCTCTCTCTCTCTCTCTCTCTCTCACTCGGAGACCCCCGCAGGCGGACAGCGCCAACACGAGCTCTCGAAGAAAAAAGAAAAGGCGAGAAGGAGGGTTGAGTACTTAAGGGGCGAGTCTTCCTTCTTTCTCCTATCCCATAGAATACAGTCCCATTGGAAAGTTCTAAACTCGGGATCGGAATAAACTCACCATCGTCTCCCTGATTTATCTCGCCGTTAAAGTCGAATTTATACTTGTTTATATAAGCAATTCCTCGAGTTAATAAGATATATCAATATTCTTTGATAACAGATGCAAACTCGGTCGCACTACGCAGCGCCAGACGAGAAACACTAACTAGTGCCAGCTATCCTGTGCTCAACTCTCGGGCGCCGCTGCAATGCTATATACGGGCGAGTATATAGTAAGCCGTTCTCAACTTCTGGATGTGCCGCGCTTTTTTTTTTCTTTTTTTTTCTATATGTAGAATTGAACTTTTTTGTGAAATCAGCTGGGGAAAAGTATGAGCTCGCATGGAATATAACAATATAGCGTATTTCTCTTGATTGTAATATGTTCTTCGTGGAAAAACTAATCCGTTGCAGATATGCATTGTTGTTCGCTATGAAGCAAGTTTCATGGGAAAAACATACGAGAGAATTCATTCGAGCTTACTTAATGTAAAGATTGTGGAAGCAAAAATTTTTATTGTTGCCAATAGAAACCAGCATATTCTTTTGCATTCAATTTCATTTTAAAATAACCGGAAGCTCAAATAAAATATAAAATTTTGAAACTGGTTTAAATTGATTTATATGTTTTCATGACTTGATCGCGAATAAAATTAATTAGTAGGAATAATTGCAATAAAACAGTATATAATAATTAATACCACAGTATTTAGTTATCGAACGTCTTCATTTTCTCCAATTGCTTCTGCGCCGCACAAAGCGAGAACGTCATTTTGACAATCGGCCGCTTATCAAGTTTTTCAATTAAAAGTAAGAAAAATGTTACACCTCACATCGCGCGCGCCCGTGCGCACTATAATGAGGCAGATGTGCACACACAAACAAGCTCACGGAAACGCGAGTGTAGACACATATGAAAGGACTACACGGAAAAAGAGGGAGAGAGAGAGGGAGAGAGAGGGAGAGAGAGGGACAGAGAGAGAGAGAGAGAGAGAGAGAGACGAAGGCGAAACGTGGTGTAATGCGAGAAATTGCGAATTGCCGGCTGTTTCGGAATTTCCCGATCTTTAACCTTCCTCGACATTGCGCGACTGTTGTTGACATGTGTATAAAGGGCGAAGAAAATCATTTTAGCAGGAAGGAGAGAGAGAGAGAGAGAGAGAGGGAGGGAGGGTGAGAGGGAGAGAGAGAAGAGCAGAGCAGAGCGAGAAATGCCGCAATAGCAGCGATTTGTGCGACTGGATGGATCGACATGGGAAACGCTCCTTGGCGGCATTTAGCCAGAAATTTTATTGTGTTTACGGCGCGATGGTATCGTTGTAAAATTTGGCGTACGATTGCAATGAGCTTTGGCTTAATTCGGATTTATGAACGTAACATTGATTTTGCGAAATATCAATTTAATTATTAATTCAACGTTCTTTTCCATTATTTCAATACATCAAGGTTTCATATTTTATTTAATGCGATACAAATGTTCATTGTTTAAAATAATTAGAATACTATGATAATGAGAATAATTATATATTGGATTTGTTGATCCTATTAATATTACGATGATTTTACGGATAAGTATTTTAATATTTCTATATTTGAATATAAAGATTATAAAATAATATTAAAATGTATTTCTAAACTTTGATAATAATTATCAAATAATTTTGTAACATTCCCGTGTTTGTATTACTTGAAAATGATGCAATTTTGGTTTCGAAAAATTTATAATAATAATAATCAATAATGAATATTATCAATTGGACTTTCCGGAATATTCTGAATGAAATAATAGTGTATCCTATCGTGTAAGTAGAACATTCCATTAAAATTTGGTAAAAGTTACATACATAAAATACAAATTATTTGAAAAATATTACTATTTTATTATTTTAAGAAAATGTAAATACTCTTCAAGTGACAAATCATTGAAAAAGTAATTTTATCTTATCCTTTAGAAAAATCTTCCTATTAATAAATATAAATGTTAATTGCAAGAATCATTAAAAATGTGAAGTGAAAATCAAGGGATATATGCAATTTTCCATGCGGCAAGTTCAACGGCAGAAATCATTTTAATTGCTTTCCAAGCAGTTGCATTACCGATTTAACTCTCTGGTCAGGGCAAAAATGTTCCTTACTCGCCGCGCATAATGAATGTCATAGCCGAGCAAAACCTGCTTGTGGCCGAAACTCATCCACAGTCCATCGCCCCGTCGCTTTTCTCCCCTCGATTCTCTGTTCCGTGTGCGCCGCGGGCCGCTAAGGAAGAAAGCAAAGACTGGTGGGTGCTCGGGACAGAAAGTAGGTTAATCACGGCGACGCCATAATTTGCAGTCCCCGGTGAATTCCGCGGTAGCAGCGAGAGGAGATAGTTAAATTATCTAACCGAG
The DNA here is from genome assembly GCA_900490025.1 of Megastigmus dorsalis. NCBI lineage: Eukaryota > Metazoa > Arthropoda > Insecta > Hymenoptera > Megastigmidae > Megastigmus > Megastigmus dorsalis. The sequence goes on from UELU01144724.1 coordinate 69,765, forward strand.
CCGTCGCGCCTTCTTCCGTAAAGGGAAATGAAAAGACAGCCAAAATAGCGAGTAGAAGCGAGAGAGAGAGAGAGAGAAACAACAAAAAGTAGAAGACGAGAGGGGATGGAAAGGATGGACAGGTCGCACGAACCATAAACAAATCCACGTGATGGCCATGTCGGAAGCGATGGACATTTCAGCGGAAGTTTGTGACCGCGCGTTGGTCGCCACGACGAGGTCGGAGAGATAGATAGAGTGAGAGAGAGTGAGAGAGAAAGAGAGAGAGAGAGAGAGAGAGAGAGAGGAGTTCTCAGACCCCCCTTCCACCACACACAAAGTGCAAGTGAAATTTTAATTAGTTAGCCAACCCCATTTTCCACTCGGATAATCCGGATGCTCTCAATCCTCCATCTCTGAGCATAACCGAAACAATGGGCCGAGTGGCTGGTGCTGCTCCGTTCTGCTCTGCTCCCGCGGATGTATACAAGTAAACGACGCGCCAGCAGCACTGCTGCGGGGATGATAAAAATAGGGGGAAAAAGAGGGGGGCGCGGGGGTAGGGCAAAAAACCACCGACCGACCGGCTATGCGAACGCACAATTTCCGCAAGTGCACCTACTCTATCTTCCTATCTCTCTCTCTCTCTCTCTCTCTCTCTGCTCTTGCGGTATAACGGAACTTTTTAATGCACTGCTGCATTGCGTTACCTGCGCGGATATTGTGCGAGAAGAGCGAATTTCACTGTTTCTTTATACATGTGGCGGAAATGGAAGGGACGCGCGTGTGGTTACGAGCTTTCCTGCGGATGATGATAAGTTATTGTTGACTCCTCTGCGCATTTAATCAACTATTAAACATGCAGTTTTCGGTGGATCGTTTTGCAATTGCTTCTCCTC
>UELU01144726.1:5687-18532 GCA_900490025.1 Megastigmus dorsalis
TTGCCTACAGTAATCACCAGTACATTAGCCCCAAGAGCCATACCACGATCAGACTGGCGACACCAAAAAATACACAGCCCCACAAAAAAAAATTGAAAGTCCCAAAAACTTGACCATGGTAGTTATATGTTTTTGGGGTCGCTGATTCCGAATCCGGGATCAGTTTAACCCCATCGAATCTCGGTCAAGGTCATTTTAAGGTCAAATGTACATAATTAGCGGTAACCAAGGTTTAATAGTACTTTGGCATCACTTAATTTGGGAAACTGACTTCGCAGATACTTAAAGCAGTTACCATCTTTGTCTAAAGATTTTACCCATTGTTTCATAAGTTCCAATTTAATGTGCAGAGGTGGTATTAGAACTTTTGATGGAAGAACAAGCGGCTTTTCTTTTATATTCTTAGAACCCGGTTCGATCGTTTTTCTTAGGGGCCAGAGACTCTTTATGTAATGATTGTTTCTATCCCTACTATCGCATTTACATAAATAGCAAGGATATTTTGTGAATCCCGATTGTTGCCCTAAAAGTATTGTTATGATTTTAAGATCCCCATATATTTGCCATTTATGATCATTATATTTTATTCGGTTTAATATTACTTCCATGTTAAAGTACTTTTCATCCAGTATTACCGAATATCCTATGGGAATGGCTGCATACACATTTGTATTGTGTAACAGCTTTTTAACTCCTCTTCGACGAATCGATGAACAATCTCCACTCGTTGGGCTTGTAACATCCACGTTTAAAGCGATTCATCAACCGAACTATATCTTTGCAGTACCCTAAGGAAAATTCTTCATCGTGAGCGAAATAATCACGATATTCCTTAACTCTGTCTCGGTAGTAAGAAACTTTAATTTTTCCAGCTTCATTAGTATTTTGTTTCAGCCATGAAGCCAAATACTCTGCCCCATGTTTTGGTAGGCCCAAATCGCGTATAAGATCATTCACTTTTTCTTGTGTAAGTGGACCTTTTTCGTGCTTAGCATTATATTCCTCGTCACTTGTATCACTCGTACTAGCAACGTTACTTCTTCCGCAATAACATCTTCTTCAGGTTCTCTCTCCATTTCTTCTTCTAAGATTTCATCTTTATCGTGTCTTTCTAAATTTTGCTGAACATCCATACTTTCACTTGTGGAGATATCCTCTGAATCTTCTCTTTCATCAATTGGCGATTCATATATAGGTTTTGTAACACTTTCAACGTTAGCGTAATTAATTTGCGACTTGTTACTACTATTAACTCCATGCAAATTTGTATTACAAAAATAACAATCTTCTTTCCCACAAGGTTCCTTCCACATCGTAGGCACTTTCATTTTTACTTCAATATTACCATTTTTGCCAATTTGTAGCATTTTCCTACATAAGGCGCATATGATTTTAGGAACCCTATCAATTTCATCATTTTTCATTTCCAAGTCAAACATTTTCTCATACTGCTTTTTAATATTTTGACTGATTTTTCTTCTATTTTTTGGGGTCTCACACTTGCTACAAATGTAACAAAAACTATCCCGTTTTGCTATACTACATTCTTGGTCACCAGACCTGAAGTGATAAATTGTGACGGCGGGCAACGGAATTTTTTGTTTCCATTTTATTTCTTCCGGCAGATTCCCTGGGTGAAGATCATTTGACAATAAAATAGTTCGTTACCAAAAAAAAGAGTAATGGGCTTGAAATGTTTATGGGTATTTTATTGAATTGCATATACTTCTAACCAATTCGAATGTACCTAACTAAGGGCTTAGGGTTTAAGGGTTTAGGGTTTAAGGGCTTAGGGTTCAAGCCATGGGGTCAAACGTACCACGAATTCGGATTCAGTGACCCCAAAAACATATGTATGTACTATTAAACCTTGGTTACCGTTAATCTTGTACATTTGCCCTTGACATGACCTTGACCCTGTGTTGATGGGGTCAAACGGACCACGGATTCGGATTCAGCGACCCCAAAAACATATGTATGTACTGTTAAGCCTTGGTTACCGCTAATCTTGTACATTTGACCTTGACCCTGTGTTGATGGGGTCAAACGGACCACGGATTCGGATTCAGCGACCCCAAAAACATATGTATGTACTGTTAAACCTTGGTTACCGCTAATCTTGTACATTTGACCTTGACATGACCTTGACCAAGATCCTATGGGGTTAAACTGATCTCGGATTCGGAATCAGCGACCCCAAAAACATATGAATGTACTGTTAAACCTTGGTTGCCGCTAATTTTGTACATTAGACCTTGACATGACCTTGACCCTGAGGTGATGGGGTCAAACGGACCATGGATTCGAATCCAGCGGCCCCAAAAACATATGTATGTACTGTTAGAGCCGACCGATTTTTCCATGACGACGGTGAGTGGGCTAGACGCCATTGTACTCGGTTGTCGAGCAACCTGTTAGGAGGTGAGTCGCAGGTATTATTTCAGTGCGCAATCGGTAATTATTGCAACGAGTAATTATTTGTCGTTTGCCTACTGCCTTCTCCCGTAAAATCATATAGTATTATTTTCCGTGACGCGCGTCAGTTCCAGCATAGCGAGGACAGGAAGGACGAGCAGCGGTGCAGCAGAGATTAAAGGGGCGACCATCGCAACGAGGGCTCGGACGTTTCTACCGAGCCGCTCAACGGGATCTCCTGTGGGAGAGTTTCATTTGTGTATTCGTTTGGAATATAGCCGGGTGAAGCGAATCAGTCGTCGCCTGACATAAGTGTGTCTGGCGCCGCTATAAATCATAGGCGACGATTGCTTGGGTGAATTAACTAGTGCGCGACCAGGAAATCTTGTCGGAATTAGTAGGGTTTGTCTTTATTCATTGAATAGGGATTTGCAGGTGGAACCCTTGGACCCCGGCGAGTGGCGCATCACAATTTGTAAACTGAAATCATAATATTAAACATAAAAATTTAAAGTTTATGTGTCTAAACAATACAGTATAGCCAAATTTCAATAAGAGTATAAAAAACATAATTTAAATTTCTTTTCAATTCGCTCTCGCAACGCAGTCTTCTTGCAAATAATATTGAATATAAAAATTTTAAATTAATGGGTTGTAATGTGGCGAATTTTCGCACGTTTATCGCACGAATTTAAATAATAAAAATGCCTTAAAAGGCCATACAAGCAGCCAAAAGAATTGTCCCTCCACCTTTCGTCTCAGGCCGTTGTATTTCGAGCGTTAATTTATCAATTTTATTTTTATTTTGTGCCTACGCAAATACACATCGACCAGCGCCGGAACTTTTTTTTAGGGTCAAGAGACACCAACAGAAGATCCCGCTGCAACCTCCAGGATGTGTCAATCCGTCGCTAAGAACATTTATAAATTGCAGATGCTTAATTTAAGCATTCATAATTTTTTATCTCTCTCCTTGTCTTTGCCTCCATGTCATTATTATTTTTCTCTTTTAAAATTCTCTAAAAAGCACCCTTTTTATGTCCAAAAAGGGGCTTCTAAAATATTTTCCTTCCTTTACGGCATTCGAGATTTATTGGCTTTTGAATGCCTTACTCGATTTGCCCACGAATTTGAATTTGCATTTGAGAGAATATTGCCTGCTGACACATAGTAGCCTCAGTATTTCTTGCTTCAAGCTGGAATATTTTTAAATCCACATTAGAATGGAAAATTCCACCTCGAGATACTTTTAGTTCCTGTGCTTACAGGGGCAAGGGAAAAGGACATTGGAGCGAGTGAGAAGGATGCTCGACACAACAACATTTCGATGTGGTGCCGAACTAGAGCGCACCAATCAACGAGCGACGCGATCACAGCACGACGGATGCTATGGGCCTCGACAGACTCGACGACGCTTGCCTAGGCAACTTCTTTTGGCTGCCGAACAGACGACATCATCTCCAGACTCTTCCGCGCCACGTAGTTGCGATCTTTTATATGGCATAAAAGTTCAAGTTCGCGAACAGTAATAGCGCCCGTATCTTATTGTTGGCAGTGTTCCATCGTTTAGAATTATTAATTTCAACAACACAGTCCCACAAAAAAAGCTTCCTGCGCGGTAGACCAGATCACGTGAATTTAATGTTTTTGGGGTCGCTGAATCCGAATCCGTGGTCCATTTGACCCGGTCACGTCAGGGTCAAGGTCAGAAGAAGGTCATATTTAGAAAATGAATCGTATAATTCAGGTGTTTCGTGTAGTACATTGCTTTATCTGTAAAACTATCTGTAAAATCCCATAACCACTCAATCCCACGACCCGTAGATATCTCAGGACCTTACCTTAATAACCCCATTACCCAATAAAATCCGATTATCCCATATCCCGATAACTCCATAACCTAAGACAATCTGCTCTTCCTTACTCTTTTATCCTCAAATGACCTGTGAAGTGGATTGCGTTTGCGCTCTTTACTATCATCAGTGTTCTCTCTTTTTAATGTCCAACAGTAGTCAACCATCATATGTGCATTCCACCTAGCCTGATAACGTCTTTCCATTTTCTTCATATCTTGATGAAAGCGTTCTCCTTGTTCTTCGCTGTAATCCCCAAGATTTTGTGGGAAGTTATCAAGATGCGAATCGAGAAAATGTAACTTGTAACTCATCAAACAGCTCAATTTCTCATAGTTTTTGAGCATTTCGACTACCAATTCCCTATAGTTTCCACTCTTGTGATTACCCAAAAAATTTTCAACTACGTTTGTGACGTACCAGGATGCCGCCACTAGTTTTTAGGTAAGCGAGCTGGCAACGCTCTCTTTGTCTGGATTTTCGGACCCCAATTACTTCGCGTTATTGAATTGTGTCCCAACCCTAGTACTTAGGTGCCTGTAGAGAGTGATCAGAGACTACATATTGAGCGCTCTGTCATCTCGGTTACACAAGTATCCATTAGAGGAAAGGAGGCAGGGAGTCTTAGCTTAGCTAGTCAGTATCCACTTAATGGGGATAAAGCGTCGCTTTGCATTGATTTCGGGGAAAAAGGAATGCTGGAATCGATGGTTACTTGTAAATATCTCACCACGCAATGGGGTGAGATACGACAAGTTTAATTCTTTATTGTTCCCGTGCTACCTCCTTTCTGTCGCGTAATGGGGCAGTCAGGCCTGCGCGGGGAAAACAATTAATATTGAGACGGCTTCTAGCTATTGGTTGGCATAAGGGACATAATGACCCTTATGCCTTGAATAGACTACAAGCTAGTGAGAAAAGCGATATTTAAAATATTGTTTGAATCGTTTATTTTGCTGTTCTCTCTACACTTTCTGATGATCGTCTGTCTGCTTGAGCTCGGCACGCTGCTTTTATAGCTGTTGCGGCGATTTGATCGGCTTCCTCCTCTCTGCGATGATCTTCCTTCTACTTCTGATGCCGCTTGGTGGGGATGATCGGGTTCGTACGTCTATGCGTAATTCGCATATAGTGCGGTTACGTGTGTGCGTTTGAGTATTTATTCGCATTTTGCTTGATTAATGCTTGATCTATTTATTTTACAATTATAATGAAAACTAATTATTTGTTTAACAATTATTGCAACTGCGCTATTGATTTAATGCAAAACACTAAATAAGAGATTTTATTCTTTAAGTTACTTGAAATTATTAAATTAGAAAAGCGGTAACCGCGCGACTAGCTAAGGCAGTATACGCAACGTGCTTTTATTTTAATTTACTCATATAACTCTCGTAACTATTATTACCTTATTGGCAAAGTATAATATTTAATTTTATCTTAAACTATTTACTTTTATGTTTATATTATACTAATATATTAGAAATTATTATTGATTAGGTGACAGGTGTCACACGCTTTTAAAGCTCAGCCATGCAGCTCGTTCTTTCTCGGACATTGTGTTAACGAATGATTCATCTCTTAATAACTTACGAATTTGAGGTCCATCAAAAATACCTTCTTTCATTTTTGCACTAGATAAAGCTGGAAATTGTTTAACCAAGTAAGTGAAACATTGTCCTTCCTTATCCAAAGCTTTTACATATTGTTTCATTAAACCAAGTTTTATGTGCAAAGGAGGAAGGAGAATCTTTGAAGGCTCAACCAAGGGTTTGTTTATGATGTTCATAGATCCAGTTAGCATTGTTACTGGAGCTGGCCAATCTTCAACTTCGTGAAGCCAGAATTAGTGTGAGTATCTGCTCGATTCGAATGTGGCTCATATGGAAGTAGATGAATATGACGAAGTAGGCAAAGAAGACATCGAAGAAGAAAGTAGTGAAAGTGGTACTGATGATAAAGATCAGGAAGAGTATGTACCGACAGAAAAAGATACCATAATGCGGACGTTCAATCAAGGTGATCTAAATGATTTAGTAAGAGACCTTGTGCTGCCAAAAGATAGAGCGGAATTTTTAGCTTCCAGACTAAAAGAAAGAAATATGCTCTCCAAAGGAACGAAAGTTTCATTTTATCATAATAGAGATGAGCCTTTCCGAAAATACTTTAGTGAAGAAGGAGACTTGGTGTATTGCAATGATGTTTATGGTCTCATAAATGAGGTAAAAGAGAATATATACGAACCCAATGATTGGAGGCTATTCATAGATTCCTCTAAACGAAGCCTCAAAGCAGTGTTATTAAATAATACAAATGTGTGTGCTCATGTACCCATAGCCCATTCGGTAACGCTTCAGGAAAAATATGCAAATATTGAGATGGTTTTGAACAAGATGAAATTTTCGAGAAATCTTTAATAAATCGTCTGTAATACCCAAAAATTCCCAAAAATACTCAGGATCTGGTTCTAAACCGTCACTAAGGATTCTTTGCAAAAGTAACACTTGGCCGGATTTAGTCTAATATTAGCAGCATTTAGTTGTTTTGCCAATTCAACAAATAGTTCGTCCAAGTTGTCCAGATTTTCTGCGAAAATGATAATGTCATCAATGTACCCCAACCCAACTTACGTATTTTCTTACCGTCAGTCACAGGTGGTTGGTGGCCAATTAGTTTATTTATACGTTCCTGATAAGTAAAGGCGGCTGTTTTTATACCAAAAGGCATTCTGAAAAAGTGATAGTGCCCAATCGACGTTGAAAATGCCATTTTTCTTTATCGGCCTCCCTTATCATTATTTGGTGGAAACTGGAGTACGTGTCGAGTGTAATAAAGTATTTTGCTCCAAGCTGTTCGATTAAATGAGTGATATCCGATAATAGGATATGGAAAAGGTTTCGTCTTTGGTGAGTGTCTTTTTTCTTGACTACCCACAACGGATTATTGAGGCTACTAACTTGTCTACTTCTTTATAGACAATTTCCTATAAATCTTGCGGCATTGGATACTAGTGTATGTTCAATACTTCGTCATCTAAGGTCTCTATTTTGTCTTCTTTCAGAGCGGTGGCCGGCAGTGGCTCTCCGATTACGTGGAATGCGCTTGCTGTTTCTTCTAATAAATTTTTTAATCGATTTAATCCGTCGTATTCAAATGACTCGTTGGTATCATTTCTAAGATTTTGTCCCGCCTATCTGATAGATTAACAGTATTTATGGGCATTCTGTTTTTCCCTATCTCGTTATCATCTACTATCGTTTTCATTGCTATGGGCAATTTCGTAAATCTAAAGCCCCTTATCTATCGAAAATGAAGTTTGTGGTCTGTCCTTCTCATCCATTTCTATGAAAACCACTTTCTTTTTGTTTTCTAAACAGTCTGTCAGCACACAGATATCGAGGCAATCATCTGAGTTGATGAGTCGACTCCTATACTCGCATTCTACTTTATAAATCCCTATAAATTCCCTAAGCACTTGTGTTCTGTCTTCAAAAATCAAAATTTCTGTCTTTCTGTTAGATACCGATTTTTTTATTGTATCTTCTGACAAGGGGAGCTGTAATGCGTGACGAGCGAACTTACGTCTTTGCTTGTCGTTGCCCGCGATGCTTTGGCTCCTATTTGTTTTTCAATACGTTCTGAATCGGTGTTCGACTTTTCTGCTTTATTATTTGAATCGTTATTATGCGTGCTAGGAGAATTTACACTGGTGCTTGTCATTCCTTACAATGCTCTGATCGAGTCTTTTGTTATCACCAGTTTTTTATTAAATTTCGAAGGTTCTGATTCTTGGTTTTTGCTTAAATTTGAAATTCCCGTCCCGTAATCTAACCTCAGCATAATCCTCATGACAACCGAGAGACGAAATATCTTTGTCTGTTATCAGATCTAGTGTGTTCTATAGATTTCCAATTTTTTTCAATATTCTGCATATTCGGGATCATACTCGAATGTTAGTAATTCGTTTATAAAACGATCAAAATCGAATTCACTTTCTGAGTCCGTCTGCGACCCATATTCCTCGCAGCCGATTTGAGACCCTATACTTCACATATTTTCTGTTTCAATTAGATGAATGTTCTCTCATTTTTTTTATATTGCTTATTTTAATGTCATTTGCAGGTTTAACAGCTGCTACCCCGCTTTCTTTCATTCTGTCATTATGTCGCGTGTCAGTGACCCTGTTTTCTCTTAAATTAATATCTTGATTTGATAATTCAGATCTATCATGTGCAATGTGTATTGCATTAAATTTCGGATGACAGGTGGCAAATGGCAATGTTTTATCTTCGAACCTAAGTATTTCCTTCTGGAAATCTATTCTAGCGTTTCGCTCTTTAAAGAAAAACAGCGCCGAAAATGGCGTCATTCAGAAAGGCAAAATCTGTTCCTACTACCACGAATTCTGTTTGTTTACTGAATAAGTCTAGTGCACATATCCCCAACACTGGTATACTTGCCCGAAATTCCTCGTAGTAATGGGGGGTTATCTAAGTTTACCAGCACAGTGGTTATGAGCGCCGATAACTTAATAAGTTGGGCTGTACCCCTGAATCTATCACAGCGTCTACTACATTCTGAGCAAAATTGTTCGACTCTATCTTGGCAATAGGCACTGTGGAGTTTTGTGATAAAATAAAAATATTATAATATAATATATTAATTTATAACGATTTTATATAAAAAGATAATATACACTGTCGTTGAATTTATTTAATTTGTACATTAAGGGGGTACCAAAGTCCTACCGTTACCACTAAGCTGTTTTACCGATCTTATCCTGAATAATTGTAATAGCTAAATAAATACTTGAAATTATGCAAATCCCAAATGCAGGCGTACTACGTCTATGAATTATGTATCATCTAGCAAAGTTTCAAGTGAACATTTTAATGACACTTCTAAACAAGAATTTGTGAAGATGTCATCGAAATATTTACTTGAAACACTTGCATTTAGGATTAGCATATTTTCAAGTATTTATTTACTTATTACTAATTATTCAGGATCCGATCAATAAAATAGTGATAACGTTACTGGTAATGGTAGGACTTTGATACCTCCTTAATTCTAAAAAGCACACAAGTTTCATGCCTTTTTATTTTACAAAATTGGATCCAAGATATTTGTAATGATATTGAAGCAGGATGTTTATTTGATAACGATAAAAGATTTGAAATAGTAAAATTATTTTACCTTAGAATCTTGGATTGATTTTCTTTGTAGTAGTGGACTGGCTCCATTTTGTAATTGATTACGTTTTTTCGCAACATGATGCTGTCTTCGACGATTTTGTACAGCAAGTAGGAGCGATATGAATTGATTTTTTAATTCCTTTTCATATTCTAATTCATCTCGTAAAGCAAGCTCATTTATTAAGGTTTCACTTAAAGCAGCTATCAAAGAGTCCATTTCAGTCAAGAGATCAGATAAATGCTTTGCAGAATATTGCTGCAATCCTAAAAAGAATTAGAATACATGTAAGAGCTGATAAGAGTAATTTTACTTATAAGGTGAGTCCACACCTTCTGGGTTACAAATTTTGATGAAACTTTACAGAGATATTCCTTGGTTGAAAATATGCTATACATGTCTTAACGTTAGTGCCAATAAGCTCTAGAGGTCGAGTTAAAGACTATTTAATCAAAATACATGAAAAATAATAATATTTTTAAATCTTTGTTGCAAGGCCAATGTACAGGATGGATTAATTTCGGATAACAGGACATATACCATTCGATAGATCTCAAAATTCTAAGAACAACGTATATTTCTCGTTTTTCGATCCGACAAGTAGTTTCCGAGTTATCAATTCTTAAAAGTTAAGAAGATGAGCCAATCAGCGGGCAGCTATAGCGGACGGCAGTATCGACGGCGAAAGGTGGAATGGAGCAGCGCAAAGAGGTGGGGAATGGCGCTCGTCGATCGCGGTCGCGCGTACGCTTAAACCGAGCGCGGAGGGACGCAGGGACAATTGAACAGCTAGCTGAGCTAGCTTACACCAAAAATTGATTGTTGCTTACTTTTTGAAAAATGCTGGATAGCTTATTTATATAAGTCTCAAAATCAAGTAGAATGAAAATTTCCATACCTCATTGGATGTTTTTTAAAACACTTTATCTTAAAGAAGTCATTGATATAGCTTCGAAACCTTAGCATAACAACTGTGAATTTTCAATTTTTTTAAAAATACTTTCTTTCCAATAAGACATTAACTGAACTTGAGAGTGTGAACAAAAGAATGTGTAAATATTATTATTGGCAGCAATTTCACTTAAAAATTTAGTTGCTGCTCGCCTGTTAAGCTAAAAATGTAAGTATCTAATTTCATTACATTTACATACAATTTCTGAAAATATTTTATTCAAAAAGTGCATTGGCTAAACTTGTAATCCTGAGGATAAGCCCTGTCGAATAAGATTATTTAATTTAAAGGTTTATATCTTTAGTAGGATAGTTATATCTTTTCGATAAAATTTAAAAGTGACTTATTTCGGTAACTAAATTTAAAACTAAGAAGGGCGTGCAGGTCACATTGCAGCAAGAGAGCCACGTCCAGCTGAGAATTTCTATACCTTTTTGAATTTTGTCGAAAATATTTTAATATCGAAACGGGATTAATGGTAAATTTCGATACTAGTACGATAAAGTGATCTAACTTGCTCGTGTGCAAACGTTCACACAAGGGTGGAATCTATTTCTCACTCATGTATCGAACCACGTTTTATGATGCAACTTCTGAGAAGTTCAATTGAAAGAATGCGTCTTTTTTGACCTCTTAAGATTATTGATAGTAATTTAATTTTTAATATTCGGCTGGTATACACGTGCAAAGCTACTTTCTACGAGAGATAGAACAATCAATTAAGATTATCAAATCATTATGGTTTCATAGATTCTTCAATTATTATTCACATAAAAGTTAAGTAAATCTTGTATTTATCTAAATTTAAAGCTTCTAACTTTTCAATTTGAGATTTTTGATGGGTAAAAAAACTTACATACTTTTAAATATTCAAGCATACCTAAGTTTTCTACAATGATTGTAATGGCGAGGAAAATACTCTGTTTACATAAATTAAATTTACATGTTAGCTGAGCTAGCTTGTAAGACTGAGAAATATTTTATCCTTTGCGAATGAATATAAAATTTTAAAGTGTCTTATTTCGAATAGAACATGGAGCTTAAATCGGCTCGTGAGAGTTGGAACAATCAAATACATAAGATGATTTAGAATCATTTTATTTACACAATTATGGACATACAGCAGTTAGATTATAAAATTAAATTCTATAATCCCCGTAAAAATAGGAAGTTTCAGAACTGAAGGATTGAAGAGTATTACATTAAAACAATTTTATTTAAAGAATTATTTATTTTTATATGCTGATATGGGTTTTCGAAAATAATTATAAAATTTTAACAGTGTCTTAAAATATTTGCAATATCTTAAAAATTTTACTGATTGGACCTCGTAATCTCAGAGATCAAATAATTGAGTTACTTTATTTACAATAAGTCAGATTATTTACAATAAGCTTACTTAATCTTTCAACGCTGGGATCAGTATATTTTCTTTGCAACTTTCGGCACTGTAAGCTTCTATGTAAAGTCTCAGAAAAAATTCTAAATACAGTATTTCCTATTGTTTCAAGTGTCATCTTTCAATTACTAGCACAAGAATTGGTTTAAATGGCGATTGAAAAAAAGTTATAGCTTATTTTTAGAATAAAATGCGAAATTTTTTGAAAACTTGCAGCGCCGAAAGATGCAAACAAAAAATGTACGTCATTGAAAGGAATTAGGATTATCTAAAATAAATCAATTTACACAAATTATCTCTGATTTACCTGTAAAGAGGAGAATTTCGGTACCTATTACATACTCTCTCTCTCTCTCTCTCTCTTTCTCTCTCTCTCTCATTGTTAAGCTGTTTAACTCCTTCTTTAAAGGCGTCTTTCCGGCCCTTTGGAAGAAATCACTTGTTATCCCGCTTAAAAAGTGTAAAACGCCTTCTTCTCCCGCGGATTTTCGTCCAATAGCACTTTTATACTTTCTTTTAAAGGTGCTGGAGAGAATAGCATATGAGCAGCTGCAGGAGCATCTTGCAGTCTCTCGCGTACTTGACCGTTGCTAGACCAGATTTCAACCTTTTCACTCTACGCAGACTGCACTACTGAAACTGACAGAAGACATACGAAAAGGAATTGACAAAAAACTGATAACCCTATTACTTCTCTTCGACTTCAGTAAGGCTTTTGACACCATACTGCCATCACGTCTGCTCGTCAAATTACGATCCATGGGGTTCTCCAGGGCTGCTCTCATGTGGATAAACTCCTACTTTTCCAACAGACAGCAGGCAGTTTTCAACAATTCAAGTGGCGAGTCCTCGTGGCTAGCCACAAATTTAGGAGTCCCACAGGGTTCAGACCTGGGTCCCCTTCTTTTTTGCCTCTACATTAATGACGTACGTGACGTTTTACATACTGGAGGCATCCAGCATTTACTTTACGCAGATGATCTGCAAATATATATTCAAGTTCCCCGTAGTGGTCTGGAGGAGGGCATAGCGA
>UELU01144727.1:0-31237 GCA_900490025.1 Megastigmus dorsalis
AGCGTTCGCTCGAAAATGGGTCAGTGCAAACCCTACTTGCACAGGATATATATATCGACTTTCGTCCAGAAAACAGGTGTAGCTCGCCATCGGACCTCCCCTACATCCGGTGTCTTTCAATGAAGAGAGAGAGAGAGAGAGAGAGAGAGGCTCTCACTCGAGCTGCATGCGCGGTTCAAAATAAAAGGGAGTATACACGCACGCACACCGTTGGGATTTCACCGATATATATAGCTGCGTATATACTTGCAGCCGCTCTCTCTCACTCTCTCTCTCTCTCTCTCTCTTGTGCAATATTTTAAGACTGATTTTTAAGTAGTTTAATATATCTGAGTAAGCAAATCTGTGATATCATATAGTAAGTGCAATAATAATCTCGACTTTATGTAATTTTACTGTAATTTGAAAGGATAATATGTGTAATTATGTATGTTATACTTTTTTGTAAATATTTAATACAAATAAACAAATATCTATCTATCTATCTCTCTCTCTCTCTCTCTTTGTCGTGGGCATGCAACCATCCACGCTGACTTTCGATTTTCATTGTTCCACCTATATTTCTGTATGTATACAGACTGTGCAAGAGAAATATTTCTCCCGGTCGAAAGAAACAATGTTGCACCTCTCGATTCGATTTCGTTCTATGCTTCATATACAATAGCTCTATACCATTTTTCGCTCACGGTGGAAAATCATTTTGCTATGCAGGAATAACTTTGCTCCGTGCAAACACATATTTTCAATTTTCTGCGCTCCCGCGCGCGCGAGAGAGAGAGAGAGAGAGAGAGGGGGGGGGGAGTCGAAAAAAGGGAATCGGTGTTGCGCGAATCGCGACGTTATAATAATAAAGCGTGTGAGCGCGTCCGAAGGATAAAAAGATCGCTCGCCTCGTTCGGCGGTGTGCGCAGGAGGAAGAAGGTGAATAAAGAAAGAAAAAGAAAAAGCAAGCATAAGCGGCAGGCGAAGGAACGAGAAAGTAACAATCGCTTGTTTTGCCACATGGAGCCGGGCGCGGATACATAATAGTCCGTGCGCTGCGGCGGCGTCGGCGGCGGTGGTCGTGGCCGACGCGGTGACCTCGAGGTGCGCGCACCAGCAAAACTCACTAGCCGCCGCGTGCCACATCGTGCGCGGCCGCGACAACGCAGCAGCAGCAGCAGCAGCAGCAACAGCAGCAACAGCAGCAACGGTCGCGAGCGCTTGAGTAGGCGGAATCGGATCGTTTTTGTTCCTTTTCATTTTGTGCGCGCGCCTCTGTGTGTGCGTCTGTGTGTGCGTCTGTGTGCGCCTATGGCCGCGACCAAAACCGGTATTATACAGTATCTGTGTGTGTGTATGTACGCGCTTGTGCGTGTTCTCGGCTGGACGGCCTGACTCAAACGAAAAGCTTATATTTCTGGCCTATTTCTTTTGGCGCGGCGGCCCCGGCCTGGCGTGTGCATATACGCAGCCAGGCGCGCGACCGACCGATGTCGAAAAGACTCGGTACTCTCAACTTTTTTACTCTTACTTACACTTTCTTGTACCGGGTATATTCGTCGAGGAGCGATCGCTTGTATTTCTAAACAGGAGCGACGTTATACGGTGAAGTTGTCGTAAAATTGGATCTGCCAACGGGAAAAGCGATCGATCGGTACATTCCAGTACGTGAGCAGATATTATGTGGTAACGAGGATCGATCGGTGTGCAACTTTTTGCCATTGTCACCGGGACTTGGAATGAATTTTCGCCCTGAGCACATATGCACTTGTTACTCTTGTCACAAATTCCTCATTTTGAAAAAGGAAAAGGGCAGAAAGAAAAGCGTGTACGAATGTAAAGAGATATGTAATAGTCCACGGGGAGGTAATAAGTGCGATAACGAATTACTGCGGCACTCAAATTACCTGCACTCGTAATTCTCCTGCGACTCTCTCTCTATATATATTTAAGTATTATTTTTTATGACTTTTTTCCCAAGACAGACGATGTATAGCTCAAAGTTTTACGAGAATCGTCGGGACTCCACGGGAAATATCCGAGTCTAAACGGTACATTTAACCTAAAACGCGAGTTGGGAAAAATGATCTTCCGCTCTCGAAAACTTTATTACTCCACGAACGGGGAGGGAGACTCGAGATTAGATACTAAAAGTGCAAGCAAGTTTGCCAAGCGTAATCATGTTTAGTTTGCATCGGAATTGCGATTTTTCTCCCCAATTGGATTTATCGCGGAATCGATTCTTGAATTTCTTCCGCGAAGAGCATTATCTTACATGCATAGAGATCCGTATAGTCGAGAGTGGCTCCTTATTGTGATAACTAGAAAGTTCCACATATAGTCGAAGCGTATGTAGCCATAAATGAATAAATCATTAGGGCAGGATGACTACGGAAAACGGCTACATTCGATCATGTATATAAATATGCTAGACTAGAATATGTGCAGATTATGTTTATGTTATGTTTATGTTTTACGCGCAAAACCAAAAGAATATACACTTTGTTCAATTTTAAGAGCGCTTTTGCACGTTTAATTGAATATAGAGAATAAATTTAACTGCGCGCTTTGGTTCTTTATTGTTTCCTTTTTCTTTTTTTCGGGTAGAGGCAATTTGCCGTATTAAGACCATATTATTAGGGGTAATTCGCGTTACGAAAGCCTATGCAATGTCCAAATCAGCTCGCGTAAAACTTGTATTACCTTAAAATATTTAATATTGCTCGAGAGCTGCCGCCGGAGTCGGGAATTTTACGTTTATACGCTTAACGCAATTTGGTTTAATCGTCAGGAGGTATGCAGGGCAAATAATTTCGATTAACTAATATTTTATTTCGGCAGGAATAATGAAATTCCCCGAAGCTGTCGACAAACGACTTTGGCGGTTTCACCGACCTCGATGCCTTCCGTCCTACACAATTAGCTTTTACTTTCTTACAAATTTCCAACAATCGCCCAGTTTTCTCTAATTCCTAACTCCATTCCAACGACGGAACATCGTCGCCAACGGGATTCCTGACTAATATGCCGCGATCGTGATAGCGAAATAAAACAATTCTCGAACCAAATATGACTTTCGGCCGGTGTATATAGAAAAATCGAACCGCTACCTGAATAAATCGATCGAGCGCATTCGTGCATCTCAGCCGCGCATCGGTCCTTTCTAGAATACTCTCGCAACGCGCTCTCGATATCCACCACACTCCCTCGCGATCCCAGAGGCGCGCGTCTAGATAAATAAAAAATAGCGATCGAGAGATGGTAAAATACGCACCGGTGAGCGCCGCCGCGATCGGCAGCAGCAGCAGTGGAAGTCGAATCAGGAGCTCGGGCATTCTTGGGGTGCAGACTCGAGCTGCGTCGCGCTGCAGTCACATCTACGCCAACCGGCACTCGGACCACCACCTTGTCCTCCGGAGCCTCGGCTGTTCCAACCGGGCATCAACCCTCGCTCTTCCTCTCCTCTCGCTTCTTTCACAATGTCCCCGAGATGCGTATCTCTCTCAGCGAGCACCGACCCTCCGCATGTTTTCCGCGTATTCCGCGCGCGCCCGATCCTTAACCGACTCTCTCTCTCTCTCGAATTATATAGACGTTCACCGATCTCGACTCTTGGGCATCGAACTCACTCCTCTCTCTCGGCACTCGATGAATACACACTGCACACGCGCACACGAATGGAGAGGCACACTCGCGTCCTCGATGGTATAGGCCAGATGCTCGGCTCGCTATACGAGGTACAGCGGCTAGGTTCTATCGCGCGAGTAGGCAGAGGCGAGGTTTCCCGATTTCGAGGCTGGTCGGTCGGTCGGTCGGTCGGTCGGTCGGTCGGTCTCAGGCGAGAGGAGGCAGCTGTCGTACGAGCTCGCCTCGTGGCATCGCGGCTAACCAATTCCCTTCCACTCTCTGGCGCGCGCACTGTGCGAGTGAGCGGCCGAGCCGAGCTACGAGCCCGCCAAGCTCCGCGCGCTGCAGCCTTCCCTTCACCGCTCACGTTTACCTCTCTCTCTCTCTCTCTCTCTCTCTCTGTGTGTGTGTGTGTGAGCGCGAGCGCGTGCCTGCGCCGCAGCAGTCGGTATATCGGAGCTGCTTCTGGGGGACCGCGCGGCCTCCGCTGCGCAGCGTACAATAAGGTCGAGCCTTTTTCCGACGAGCCACTGCACCGCATCAACCCCGAGAACTCGACCCTGGATACACAGCAGCTGTGTCCTGGGATATCGTGGGATGTTATATGGGTTGCTCAAGGACGATCCGTGGGTGGGCTGTTTGTATTTGCACGTCGGGCTCCTTGGAGCTCCGTTGGTTCAGCTGGTTCCGGGATGTTGACCACTAGTGTACGAGCGAGGGATGGAGATTGGAATGCAGTGCGAGTCCGATCGGAAACTTGAAAATACTATTCCGAAACGATTTATCTAATGAGTAGTAATGGGTCGATCGATATATAAGTAGCTAAATGAAAAGTCCTCGACACAATTATTAGTCCAATACACATTTTTATTAAAATGATAATTGACAACTTGATGTGTACATACGTCAGTATTAAAATAATTTGTTTGCACTTTTGTAAAAGCTTTATATGATCAATCATCGTTTTAGCTGTAGACTGGCCGTGATGATGCACACTTAAATTTCGTCACGATATACATCTTGTGAACTCGCTCCGTGCGCTTAATGGCTTCAAAAGTAAGTATTTGTCAGCTTTTGAATATGGTCCGTCTTAAACCGCAGACCCAGGAGCGTTAGGAAACAGTCGCGGACCGTTACGTTTTAGCGCGCTCCCTCGACTCGCCGACTGCTACGAGTGATCGATCTCCCGCGCACCGAAAGCCTCAACCAGCTATCGCGAGATTACGTTATATGCGTGCAGCAGCTTCTGCGACAGTTGATACTGCTTCCGCTGCTGCAGCTCCGACTCCAACGGCTTTAACTGGACCTCGACCGAATTGATTTATCTCGTACACATCCACGGTACACTCGCGCGTGTGCTCGTACACGCTGTAATTTATTCACGAGCTTATCTCTCTAGCTGGGCTCGTATCCTAAATACCAAAAACCTCCGCTGCCCGGTTATTTAACGGCGGAGCACCGCGATACAACCTTCGACCGTTCCTCCACATAATAATATCCAAGGTAAAAAGAAACTGATCATCCGTTTAGACGCGGCTATAGCTGCACGCGCAAAACGCATAATGTTCTTCGTATCACGCGCTCAAAAGAATTAACGACGATGTCGAAAGCCGGCTGATTGCAGTTTTTCCCTGCAGTTACATAGCCAACTGGTATCTGAGTCGAAAGAAAGCTTGCGCTTGGCGTAGGAATTGTATATATATATATAGAAGAAAAGAGCATCCGCGAGAAGGCGAATTAGCTGCGCGCCGCTATACAGTCCGGCAGAGCGGTTATACGGCGAGGCAACTTTACGACGAGGACGAAGCGCACGGGCTTGCAGCCGGGCAAATCTAACGTTACATAGAGGCGTACGCAACGCACGCGCGTTCACCTCGCACTTCTTCGATGCTACCTGTGTTTTTTTATTTATTTTTTTTAAAGACCACGACGACTACGACGACTACTGGATAAACGTATATAGACACGGGCCGTGTATAGTTCTTTAAAGCTCCTTGCGTTGCTCGTTGTAACGCCTCTTGGCGCGCGTGTGCGAACCCTGGAATTACGCTCGCCGTTGCAGACTTTTACGCGGACCGCGGCCCGATCTATAACTACGACTCTCCTAGATTTTCGGAGCGCGCAGCCATTATATCCATTTTTGCCCAATTTTTCTTCCTATCTCTGTACTTTGTACTTATGGTATTATTAATTTTACCGTTCTATATGCACCTCGCGTCTATAATAAATAGTTTTCTCCGCGGATCGATCGTCGAGGTAGCTATCGTTCGATACCTCTTGCTTAAATATACTCGGTAAGCGAATCGGTTGTGCGGTATAACCGGTGCACATGTTTTGGCTCTCGAACACAATGGGTAAATTGCGTCACGCCTCGGTTCATAAGTTTGACTTTTATTCCGTGCGTTTTTGCATGAAAGCAGAGAGAAAGACTCGTGTCCACTGTAGGCGAGTATACAGGAAACGGCTCGTTTCAGTTTTATTCGACTTGGCCAGCTTGTACACATATATATATACTATAGAAAAAACTTTCTATTAGATGCAAAACTCGGACAATGGATGCGCGGCGGCAAACCCAGAGATTTATATATCCGTGGCAATCGTTACGTTTCAACGTGCAGGTGCAGTAAAGCCTTTACGCACTGCGGCTCTTGCGCTGCTCGATCACCTGTTACTTAAACGTAAAGCGCGCAGCGATAATAAAGCGATCAAAAGGACAGTCGTGAAGCACGTATTTCGCGCAAAGGCAGCCGCTGAGTCAGTCGCAGTCGAATTAAACGATTTACCGGGCAATTATAAGTTTTATCACCACCGCGGCGAGCAAGTTCGAAAATTCCCGGGATAAGGCCCGTTATAGTTGAGCGTGTGTATGTGGAGTATATAAATATAATTTGAATCAGAGGTGCGCGAGATTAATAGGTATTTGAAGTCTGTAAAAATTGAAAGAGCTGCTTCAACCTACATAGAGTCCAGTCTCCATTTTGACTCGTGGATGATTATGTATATACGGATAGAGATACATCCTATGTGGGCAATCAACCCACGCGTTTCAAGGTTTCAAGCGTCTTTTCCAAAGAATGATTTATCGTCCTCTTATTGTATTATCCTGAAAATCTAGTTCCAAAGCATTGCGGCACCGCTTCGAATTTCCTAGGTCTGCGCACACCAAAATGCATTGTACAGAAACTGTACTTGTTTTCATAATGGTAAACACATCCTTCGCAATCCATTTATACTTTCTTAGCGCGATTTGTTTATTATAAGATTTCAGACTCCGTACGGTCGCGTAATTGAGATAAAGGACTGTGAAGG
The DNA here is from genome assembly GCA_900490025.1 of Megastigmus dorsalis. Lineage (NCBI taxonomy): Eukaryota > Metazoa > Arthropoda > Insecta > Hymenoptera > Megastigmidae > Megastigmus > Megastigmus dorsalis. The sequence goes on from UELU01144727.1 coordinate 6,919, forward strand.
GTTACCCGAATGAAAAATTAGTTTTGATTTTTTTCGAAAGCGCCGAGGAGGCATTTTATGATATTCAACTGGCTCCTCGGTATACTCGAGACAATGGCCCTTTCGATCGCGAGGCTTTATGAAAATTGCCCTCGAACTAGGAGCACTGCTTCGTACAGCTGCGATCGTGATCCAGCACCGCGCATATTATACATTATCTCGCCGCGTGCAGGAGGGTGTCGCGTGTATTAGCCACTGCACTCCAGGTATGCGCGCCTTGACTGAGCTAGAAAAGAAGCTTACGCACTGCATATATATATAGAGCGTATAGGTAGCGGTCAGCGAGTGCGGAGAGTCCATCGATGTGCGTTCGAGCGGATCGTCTCTCGGTCCTCTCGAGACTCGCTCGGCGCGCGTATACAGATATACAAGAAAATAAAACCAGTAGAATCGTGGAGCCGCCGCTGTGGCCGCAGTCGCTCGGTGGTCAGTGGTCGACGTTGTTGTTGCGGTCTATCTCGACTCTATATAGCCTGTAGATCCAGTAAGGTGTTAGTCTCGAGTTACCGTTATCCTCGCCTTCTTCCTCTCTCTCTCTCTCTCTCTCTCTCTCTCTCTCTCCTCCTGCTCTCGATCTTCCATGCCATATATACTTTGCCGCAGCTGTCATCGCCTCTCCGCTCCGACTCGAGTCCGAGTACATATGCGTGCGACTCCCAATGCCTCGGAAAAGTGCCTGCAGCTGAATTTAGCGGCTAATTGTGCAGAGGAGAGCCGAGAGAAATCGGACGCTCATCGGCAATTGTTGTGCTCTTGAAAATTGTTTCTCGGGAAACGGGGGGGAAATCGTGTTATGGGCTGCACTTTGCATATACGCGGCCATATCGGACTATGAGCTACACGAGCGTCTCATTGTTTCGTAAGAAATTGACGATTGTTTGCTATTTTTTACGTTTCGGTGCACGCGGGTATAATATATAATCGTTACGCGGAAACGCGATTTTTCACATAGTATAAGCTGCATATACGAGCCTCGAATGCGCGCGTCTTCATTAAGCGTTCTTTAATTGCCACTGCATTTGAATAATTAGTTAACATAGGCTTTATATCTCGAGTACACGCGTTTGAAGGAAATAACACAAAGTTTGGAGTGTAGCGGGAATGATTACCGGCTGCGTGGATATAAGTTGTTCCGCGTCTTACCATCAGCTGTTACTACTGACCGCTCGCACAGTGGCGCCGACCGATAACTTTACCCATCCGCAGATTCGTTCTGTACTGTAACAGCTTTAGTGAGCTTACCCCCTTCTGGACTTTGCGCGTGATTATGAGTTAATCGTGCTTTTTAAATATTGAACGAATAAAAATACGAATGCAGTTGGGATCGATAGTTGCATGAAAATATTAGCTGAGAACTCGGAAGTGGAAGAAGTACAACACTGTATGGTAACGAATATATATATAGGATCAAAGACTGTGAATCAATTAACTTTATGTTGATATGCCTTCTTTTTAATCCGTTCACACACGTTTTACAATATAAATTAATTAGTCATGGACTATGAGCATGACTCTATTTTTTATATTCTTAATGTGTACAAAATACGTATAACAAAATACTTGTTGAATAAGAATTCAATTACAGCATGGATGTATCAGTTTATTTAACTTGACAATTTCCGTGTTTTACAAATTTCAGCTCACTGTCTCGAGCTCGCAGCATTCGGAATCGCGTTCAACGGACACAAAGTTTCATCGCGATAATCGCAATGAATCTCCCTAATATGTAAAGCCCTTTAGTTCTCCAGGTATCGATAGCATCATTCGTTCAACGACCGCGGCCGCAAAGTCAAGAGCTCCCAACGCGAACTTGAATCCTCGGCCGGCTTGTGCTCCTCGCACACACGCTTGCCTTCCCTCGAAAGCGTTATCAGCGCTGCACGTCGCCGCGATCGATTAGTTCGGAAGAAAACGCTGCACGCATTGTCCGGGCGCGAATCGCAGATGGAGCAGCGATCGCACGGCGGCCGAGTCTACGTCGCGAAGGTGCCTGGGACAACGACGACGACGACGACGACGCCGCCGCTGCCGTCGCGGTGAGCTTTGACAAAGGGTAAGGCGCATGCGCACTCGCCGACTCCGATGCTCCATAGTTAGGGGGCATCGGCATCGGCAGCAGCGGCAGGGCGAGGGAGGCAGGAACAGTGAGAGTCGGCGAGCGAGCCGCGAGGATGCGATAATGCAGTCCCCCTGTGTAGACGCTCCGATGCAGCTGCAGCAGTCGCGTCCAGGAGACTACGCGGACGAGGGGCCTCGGCTCGAGCCGCGCGACAAGACGTGAACTCCTCCCGGGACGACCCGCCACCGCCGCCGTTGCTCGCTCTCAACCGGAAAAGGATAGAGAGAGAGAGAGAGAGCTAAAGCAGAGAGAGAGAGAGAGAGAGAGAAGGAGAAGGTACGATCAGGGGGACGAGCTTAATCCTACGAGGCGGTGCTGCTGCTGCTGTTACTACTGAGCGGCCGGAGACCCACTAGCGGAGCTTGGCGGGGGATCGCTCGAGGGACAAAGACCCCGGGATGAAGGCACCAGACGCCGATGCCGCCGCCGCCGCCGCCGCCGCCGCCGCCGGTGCGAGTTGTGCAGAGCTGATTGTGCTTGGACCCGCGGCGATGATCGGACGCGATTTACTCGGCCCTCGGTGAGTCTCTCCTCCTTCCTGTGCACATTCGCGCGTCGAACCACCGCGACTCTATTGTTTTACCGAAGCTTTATACTGCTGTTTACGTTGCTGCTGCTGCTGCTACTCGACGGATCAATTGGGGGATCGTCCGTTTCTCGATTACCTGCCTGCAGCGTGTTTTTTTTTTTTTTTTTATTTACGTGAACTACTAAATCATTGTGATCTCGTGCTGCGGGTGTTTGAATTTTTTCCCCGATTGCGATCCACGCGCGGTGAGCGAAGAGGTATAAAGGAGAGATGAGCGATAGATAGGCGGCGGCGGGGGCGGCGTTTGTTTTCCTTCGGGGCGCAATACGCTTGTCAACAAGTGAATTAGCTGGGGCGGAAATTTAATTTTCTGATAAGCCGCGAGAACGACTGTGTCACGCAAGCCTGCCCTCTCTCTTTCTCTCTCTCTCTCTCTTGCGTTCGCGCGGGGCATTAGAATTTCGCGAGCACTACTTGTGTATACCCAGCGTGTGTATACCCGTATATATATATAAATATGCACTTGCGGTGCGTTTGAGTGTTACGAGAAGCGACAGCTCCGGAGAGATAACGATGTATACGTGTGTGTATATATGCTTTTTTCACAGGTAAATTGAGCCAGTGTATTCGGGTGATTATATCGAGGCCGTAGAGATGGCCGAGGGTGGAGGTAGCCAGAAGTCTAGCGGGGACAATCAAATTTTACACAATCAAATGGACGTTAATGAATGCCTTGGCAGCTGGCTCACATATCTCCAGGTATACACACACACTTGCGTTTATCTTCGCGTTGATGCAACGACCAACTATCGTTAACGCGCAGCGCGAACCTGTTATGTCGCGGTGCATTACCAAGCAAATCTTTAAATTTTATTTGTAACTTTGTGCAAGAACCTTTTTCTTAGCCTCGAATGATCTTGTATATGATTATATTCATTCATTCAACTTATTTAATAATAAATTTCGATACGAATATTTGAAACTTTTTGCGTTAGTTTGTTCTCGACGTCCTTTCGTTAAATTCGAGTTTCACTGGTATTTGCCGAATTTATTTCGTTTCATTTATGCATCGTTTAACTGCGGCATGTGAAATTAAACTTTCATATGAATTGTTAAAACTTGTTCCAGTATTTTTTCACCATCCTTGTATGAGTAATATTAGTAAAGTTAGGTATACACACTGTTCTGGTATTTTTCTTTCGTGTATTAATTTTGATAAAAATTTTTCATATAATTTTTCACAATTAGTCTTCGTAATATTTCATAAAAGTTCATCAACCGCATGCTTCATCAAATTGAAAATTTCCGAAATATTTCTTGAAAACTTAATTAAATTCCATTATGATTTCTTGCGACGAGCGAAGAAACAATTCGCTCGATCATGGTTCCGGCACTTTTATTTATCTCTATTCTTTTCTAAACCCTCGAACTCGTAGAAAGTAGAATTTTGTTCGGGCCAACTACCATCTATAATGAAATCTCATGCTAGCGCGTACATCTCTTTTCGTACAGATGTTGAACGGACTGTGTTCGGCTGGCACGAAGTTAGCACTGTCCCTGCAAGCGTTATTATCGGTCCACGACACGATGGCCCAGTGTAGGGTAACGGCCCAATGTTTGGCCGGCTGGGAGGAGCTGACGAGGGCGACCAATGTCGCCAGTCACACCGTCAAGAAGCACGTGGTCGCCGCCATGAAGGACTACGAGATCCTCGACAACGATGGCGAGAAACACGTGAGAATTGAGAATATACGTATAGCTACATGTGCCGCATGCGCGACCTTCGTTATGAATTCGCGCCGTTTATACGATCAAAGTCCAAGTACACACACACACAGGCTAGCGTTTATTTATATTCCATTCGGTAGGATGCACATTAGCATTCTGTTTACTAGTCGGCGCGCGTATAGAGAAGCCCTGTATATATTTCACCGATATTGATTTTAAGTCTAAAATGATAATCAGCGATCGCCATTGCTTATTCACAGGACATACTTCGAGACAATCTTCTGACCTTCATAAATCTCCAGTACCAGTTTTGCGTTGCATGCTGCAAATGCCTGGGTGAGTATATATACAGAGCCCCGCGAGCTGCTTAAATTATGCTCAAACGTTTCAAAGGCAGAGTCCCTGACACTGCATATACGCGGAGTTAAGCTCTAAATATTTGGTTATCGCGATCCTATATAATTTGCCCATTCCAATCCCACACACGCTCTAGATGAGAAAATAAACTGTCCTTCGAGTTGTTTGCGCACGAGCCTTCCAAGCCGCGGGTCTTCCAACAGAACGAGATTATAAATAAAAATATATACAGCCGTTGAATTGATGGGCGCATTAAACTTTCAGGGAGTATGGCGGAATGTTCGTGCTCGCAAGACGGCAGCGAATGCGACATAGCGGCGCTCCAGCAGTGCTTCGAGCGTCTGTACAGTTCGCCACCCGCGGTCTCCTCCTCGTCGACTCATCACCCCTCGCACCACAGCAGTCATAGGTCACCCCTGCCGTATTCATTGTTTCCTCTGCAGGTACAATTGGCCTCGAGGCCTACCCCCTTTCTTTACTTATTTACGCGAATTCCCTGCACCTGCAATATACAGCCTAGTTATGCTGCACCTTTCATTTCAACTACGCTAACAATGCTGTCCATGCGATATTCAAGTCACACAAGCTCGACTCGTAAAGTGTCGATAATCGTATCGTCGGTACAGACCCACAAGTTATTTTGGTTCAACTTGACAAATCGAGCTACTACGAAGGTGAATAATATTGTTGAAGGTTCAGAGGAGGTGGTCGGAGACGGCGGCAGCGGATATGTCGGGTGGCGAGTCATCGGAGCAAACGGTCCGCAGGTGGTCCATGCCCTGGGACTGTCGACACGTGACCGAGTGGCCGAGACAAGAGGTCAGAACGAGGCTGAGGGTACCGCTCCACGATCGCAGCAGATCCACGACCCCGGACTCCCTCTGGAAGTCGACCATGACCAGTCAAGACGGCCTGCGCGAGGCGATACAGCTCCTCTCTTGCAAACCAGGTGCCCAGCTCTTTTTGCCCCCACGACTCCACCTCCATCTCTGGATGTATTTGTCACGCGGTTATTGTTCCGGTCCTTTCAGGTGTTAGAATATCAAATCAACACACGACCTACGGAGGACAGCACGTGCCTGGCGTTACCCTGACCACCTGCAGCTACGAAACGATTGGCTATGAATCGGCTGTTTGGCCGGACTCGAGGATCGTCAGTTCGTCGAGATGCTGGCCCCAGGATTCTCACTCGAGCGATCATTCCGATCATTCCGGTAAAATATTCCGCTACTTCCCATGCCGAGTGATTCTGGACTGGTCTATAAACCTATGGACTTAGTCGATTGTTTATGTTGCAGGACCACGAGACAGCGATCACAGCGTCGAACACCGAGATTCAGGTGAAGATAATAATCTAAATGAAATTATTCCGAGTAGCTCGATGACTGTAAACGGATGTATTCAACGAATGCTTTATTGTATCCCATAGAACACAGTGGTGGAAGCAGCAGCGCACATGGCGACAGCAAGGATAGCATACACTCTCACAGCGATTACGGATGCCACAGAGAATCCGACGCTGGTATGTAAAAATCTTGCCAATATTATATTATTTTCTGGCGCGCATTAGAATTGTATCTTTGTGCTTTAATTTAGGCATAGTGGATCTGCTTTCATCGCGAAAAAACAGCTCGTCTACAGATTCGTGCATCTCTGCCCACAGCAGATCTGGTTCCGAAAGTGCTGCTGGAGCTGGGGTAAGGATACTTTAGAATTAGTGGTAATAAAAATTATCAGCCGATTGCTTGAAGAATTGTTGTTTTTACTTTATAGGAATCGGTCAGATCGAATCTCTATTCCATGTGGAGCGGCAGTGATTTACCTTTCATCAAGTTGCCGGAAAGCACGGAGATCCCGGATGATTCTACGATGTGATTGGACAGAGTCCATTCAATTGACTTAAATTAAATGAAATTTAAAAAAAAAAGACACCAAAGAAACTTAGGAAATACTGTTGAACAGCTTTTTGTAAACAAAAATTTCCCGACGAACATGCGAGAGTATCTGCTAAGCAGACACAAGCGATTTCGAAGGAATTTGTTGCTCACCGAGTTTTTCGCCTAAAATTGAACTTTAAAAATAAATTGGCATTTTTAAACTTTTTATTCCTTTTTCTATTTGTTATGGTTTTCTATTCTCTAGATATAATACTGTTAAGAATTTAGATAATTCTTTTTAAATTTAACGCTAATCATCGCACACCAGCATAGATGTAAATATAACTTACCAACTGCCAAACTTTCTAATAGAATAATTTAAGACAGTTTATAGGTACCTCAATAAGTGATGAATGTACATGGAAATATTATTTAATGTATGTCTATGTTTTCATATATAAAACTATGAATAAAACCAATTACGACAACGCTCGTGTTTATATAGATAATATATATATATATACATAGATATATATATGTATAATATACATAAAGAATTTAATGTCATGGCAATATGTTTATATGTACAATTTTATCCGTATGGCACAGTATAATAATTGATACAGTAAATTTACCTAAAAATAAACTTAAGAATATTCCTTAAAAAAGTTAAATTAATTCGAATTAATTAACTTACTAATACTATGGACACACATGCATAATTTCTACTTAAAAGTGACGTCTTCAAATTGCTTCATATAAAAATTTGTAATTAAAAACCTAATGCATAGACAGTGGATTCTACACACATTTGCGCACAATTATACTTGCATAAACAGGCGGCTGCCCTTCCCTGTTAAGCACTGTAATATGGCTCGTCCAGCATCAACTTTTGAAAACAAAAAGAAAAGACGAGAGACACAACAGTTTTGATTTGCGATTTTGTTCGTGGCTTCTGCGGATACAACGTGACTAGAAAAAGCTCTTTGCCGTTTAAAAAGAAGTTTCGGATTCCAGTGTAAAATGCCTTTGTCCATCAATATTGAAAACGATGCGCCTTATGCATGATTCATAGAAAAAACGTTTGTCGATACAATTTACAGCTTTGAGGAATGACGAAATGAAAGTGGAAATCCGTCCCTGTCCTTAAACGCGCCTAAGCTTCTTTTCTCGTCAGCTAACAGTTGCTCAATCCACTTCGTCCTCGGTGAGCTCGTCCTCGTCCTGTCCGTAATCGTCGTACTGATCCTTGACGTCCTCCTCCTTGTCCAAGGGGCAGTGCAAGCATCTGGACTCGTTGATGCCGTAATTGATGCAGGTGTCGCCGACGCATTCGCAGCAGCCGTCGTGGAACCATCGATAACTTGTTGCGCCCATACTCTGACAGGCTTGTCTGCACTTGTTCCAGGAATTACACTGAGCCATGTAAGCTACGGTGCAGTTGACCGTCATCACGTTCGGCTTCAGTGGATGGCTCTTCTCTCCGTCCGCCGCTTCTGAAACTTGTTGTTGAAAAAGAGAAGCCTATTAAAGCTCGTAGTATTTTGCATAGGTACACTTTTATATTTTAGCACACGAGCATAAGCTGTGCCATTCGAGTAGATAACTGAATTTTGATTTTCTGCAGAGATTTTTACATTAAAAGTTTTACAGTGAATTAGAAATGTGAAAAATGCACGAAGGAAAGAAAAGATACTCACGCATGTGATACTTGATCTCTCTGTCCTGCTTGGGGGCAAACAGAGTAACGTCGAAATCTATGGGATAGGTGAAGGTGAGCCATCTCTCGTGGGCGTCCGGTTCGGCTGTGAGCGCCTGAAAGAGTCCGGGCACGGGCTCGTTAAAGTCCTCCACGTGGGATTTCTTGCTCAACGGATTGTCCGTGACGTTCGGCTTTGGGCAAAGATCTGTAACGTTGTACAAAAGATAATCAAACCTCTAAGAAGGTATATTCTATTGCTTTGATGATTGCTTCATTTTTTTTTATTGCGCACAAAAAAAAATAGTCGATTCATGCGTTAATTGTTACCAGTTAATTGGTACCTCTTGCAACACTCGATGATTCTTTATAAAACATTATTTTATCATCCTAGCTGCGACTTAAAATAGTATCCATTTGCATCTAAAGAGGCAAGCTCGGCCAGTTTAAAGAGCACCTGGATTTTAACTAGATTCCAGGTGGAATCCACGTGGATCCAGGTGGATATTTTAGTCAAGGCTCCCTTTGAATAATACGATTGCACTGAGAAAAACGTCTATTTGAATCAAAGAAAGCTTCATTGCCGAGTGGATGATGAGATATTTAGTTACTGCACTGGGAATTTGATAAGTGAAAATAAATATATTATTGTATGAAAGCTAAATTTTCCTCGTAGTAAGTAAATATCTCACGACGTCAACGAAGCATTCTCCGATTCAAAGAAACGTTTCGCTCTCCCGGCGTGAATAGAAGCAGGAAAACCAGCGGATAAACCTACCGACGCAGGAGCAGCACTCGTCGTAGAGATAGGAGAGGCAGGAGAAGCACTCCTTGCAGCAGGTGCAGGTGACGAGGTCGCACTTGCAGCTCTGGGTGAGCATGCACTTGCTGACGACGCTCGCGCAGATCGCCTCGTTGCAGGCGTAGCTCCAGCTGACCGAGAGCAGCAGCGACGTCAGGGCCACGGCCACGGCCGCGAGCATCGCTCCCGAGGATCCCGGCATCATCGGCTCGTCTCGACCTGGTCTCGCGCTCGATCTCCTTGACCGATCCTCAACCTGAAACCTACGTTGGCCGTTGCTTTAGTCTAGTTTGCGACGTGGAAAATTGTGTTTGTCCAAGTAGTGGAGCCGCTGCGGGGAATTGGGCTCGTGGTATTAGTATGCGCGAGAGCGAGCTTGACGTTTGACTAATTTTGAATGGGTACGTCATGCTGATTTTCGGACACGGTTTCTATGTCCCTCGTTGCGTTTCCTATGATTTCCTTCGCTCGGCTAGCCCCAATTTTTGTCTTTTTATACACCTAAATGCTTTGGTTCCGATGTCAAGCAACGTATATCTGATAGTTCAGAATCCTGCTTTTCTGATATTTATGCGAGAGAAGAAACTATATGAGAGAGAAAGATAAATATTTTCACGGAAATTCAGAGACTAATACTCGAATTTTTGGCATCTTTTCAATTTCCAAACTATCGTAATCAAACTGGAATATAATCTGGAAATTATTTCTGCAGTTTGAATGAAAAACTACGATTTTCACCACTTATTCGTTTGTGAGTTTGCGCTAGTCCCAAGTATCGCGCTAATAACAATTTGGAATAAGCAAATTGATAGCCTCCATTCCATCATTTCAATCGCTCCTCGACGATTCGGAATGAAGGTCTCTTGAGTGAGCGTGAGAGAGAGAGAGAGAGAGAGAGAGGGGCAATGATTACGGCGCGTCGATTAATTCGCGATAATCAGGAACGATTGGACGATAATTGCGCTAGGCGAAGGCAGTCGTAGCTCGTAATTACGGCTCGGCTCTCTCTCTCTCTCTCTCTTCAGCATTTGCTGGAGAACGCCAATTAAACGAGCTAGATGGGGGAGAGAGAGAGAAAGAGAAAAAGAGAGAGAGCAACGCCGATTCTAATAATATCCTCGCGTGCATAAGTGTACATTCAGCGATATTTCAAGCTCATTATTATTGGAATGGAATTCTGTTACAATGACCTGGCATTTCTCTCTCTACAGTGCGCAGTGTATGAAAAATTGCAGTGCATCAATGGGCAAACTTTTGCGCTGATGCTGCGCTTCATCTCGAGACGTATCGACGGAAAATCTGAACGGATCGAATCTCCTTAGTCATCCATTACGCTTGGACATTGTTAACGTGTCGCCGTGTGAAATTACGCGTCACTCTTGGCTTTGCTCGCGACCTCGCACAACTGCGGCTGCTGCCTTTCCATCTTGGCCCGAGTTGTCGACTTTATTCGCGCGTCAATCGTGGTATAGACCTGATCGAGGGAGATAGAAACTATACGTTGCCGCGTAATTAAGAGTGCAAAGATATGCATATACGAATGAAGGAGTAATGACAGCTGTGTACTTTTTCATCTGGATATCTAAAAATATCAATGTAGGTGTTGGGTATATGGATTTTCTGAGAAAGTGAATAAAAGACATGTACTTCGGGACTAGTAGAACAAATTTTGATACATGATTTTAGTGTTTTCGTTACTTTCAATAGTAACCCTCTGATCGATGAGCATTAGCGGTTCAAGTTTTTCATAAATGAAAATTAATTTGTTTTTCACAAATACTCAAAAGAATATTCAAAAATTAACTGCCTTACAGCCACAAGAGTATCGTTGTATGAAATCGTGTCACAGTTTTTCAGTCGCTATATCCGTTTCTATGTTTATTCGAAGAAAAAGAAAAACTCGACTAAATATTATGTATCCTGAACAACTCGTCAAAATAAAAAAAGATTATAAAAAAGTGATATTTAATGGAGGTATAATCTAATATGCTTTTCTTGTAATTAATAAATTTTTGCAAGTATCAGATAAAACGATTTAACTAAATTCTAATTTTTCACTTTTACCATCAACTTATAAGTCGAATTTAGTTGTCAAATGCTTATTACTCATAAGAATATTAAGTATAATATGTGAACTTTTTTGAAAGTACAGTAATAATGTTTTATTTCTTGTTTTAACGCATCGATGAATAACTTATATACTGCCTGTATTCTGTATATATCAATAAATTCCTTGACAGTAAATATACGTTCTTCACATATTATGAACACTTTTAGAATAAAACATCGACGTTAATAAATTTGATTTATTTATTTAATGTGACATTTCTCCTAAAACTGACATGATATGAAAAGCTATTAAATTTTTTAGTGCAGTTGCAGCATCGATTGTTAGATAGTAAATTATGGAAGCTAAATTATAAATTTATTTTAATATTCCAGCGATAAATTAAAGCGTTTAAATATTATAGCTCCTTAATTGGAACACATGCACTATGCAATAATATCTTTATTCAATACTAAAATGCTATTCGAACTCATATTATTCGATGAATAATGAACGCTCGATTATTTATGCATACAGATATTTTATATCTAAGTAATAGAAATTTGCATAAAGAATTCGGATTAGATTAAACAAATCGAGATAGCTAGAAACGATAGAGAAATGGTACTGTTTAAAATTGAATTATATTCGTATAAACGATTTTTAAACTAAATATTTAAAGAAAAATTATAAATTTGGCATAAATCCGCGGTAGGATATATTTTTTTTCATAAATTTATTCGCATTTATAATCGCGGCCAAAAAATAATTCATAACGTTTTAAAAGCTGCTACTTCCATAACAGCTTTTACTTATTACGCCGTTGGAATAATAATAAAGTTTCTAATTATACAATTTCCAGTAAAAGCAAATTTCTTGTCAATGATGGTCATTATGGACCCAGACAAACGATAATGAAAAACATTCATCTATGAAAACGCTGCTACTTTTCGAATATCCAGATTAGCGCGCACGAAATAAAAACCTTGTATGTTGTGTATATCGCGATAATATCGTTATAATAGAATCACGTTCCGCGAAGTAAAGTAAAAGGCTCCGGCGATATATATAGATCCGATCGAGCGGCACCAATAGCTTTATAATGACTATAGGCCTTTGGTACACTTTTTCCCATCGACAACAACGAGTTAGGTTCAGTAAACAAGAATGCACTTTACATCGATCGGCACCAACGAGACATAGTTAACGTCCACGAGACTTCTGCCGTTTGCTCCGGGCTCGCACGCGCAGGTATACAATATCAAGGACCGCTTCGGCTCGTTCCCCCTGCAGCGTATATAGCCGAAAATTATACTTTCGTAGAACTTCAGGTAGGTCTCTCTCTCTCTCTCTCGATCTCTCGATCTCGTGGGTAAGAGAGAGAGAGAGAGAGAGAGAGCGAGATAAAAGAAGAAGAAGAGAGGCTGAGAGAGCCGAAGAAGGCGAATGACTAAAGCAAGAAAAATGCCGAGTCGAGAGGCTTGAGCTGCCGCTGCTGTTGCTGCTCGAGCTGCCACAGTCTATAATGCTGATAATCCGGCTACGAACACTTTGCGGGAATCTCGTTAGCGTCGAGCTAAGCTGAGGTGCTCGTTAGTCAGTGATTGCGCGACGCTAATACCCTGGTCCTTTTTGATTCGATTACTTTTAAAGATCTCTATACGGAAGGAGTAAAATGATAAAAGGCTATACGGATATACCTATTTGACACAAATATTTGTTATTGGTCCGGCGTGCAGTATATAATAAAGAATCGTTACGTTGAGTTGGGAGTAAACAACGCCATAGCGAGTCTCGCTCGATTCGCATTCGGTATTCAGCGTCACACTCGTCCGCTCGCCCAGCTCTTCTACAGAATTGCGCGCCTCGCCGTGTCAACATCCACGCGGAAAAATACCGATCACTAAATCTCACAGCCTCCCCTTATCGGTATACTTACTCGTCACCCAAAATCCCAAAATCTATGAACGCTCCTTCAAAAGAATGCCCTAGTATTGCGAAATAAGACGTATATATACGTATATCGTATACGTATATCACCAATTCCCATCCCGATCGCACTAATATACGCTCGCGAACCTGTGGCTATCGATAATCTGTGCTGCACACACACATGTATATATACACACCTGTTGACGATCGATCGCGAGGCGTAGTTTCGCCTCTCTCTCTCTCTTGCTTCCCGAGTTGCTCCCAGAGCAGTGGCCAGCGGCGATACAGGATCGGCTCCACGATCTATCTTAGCCTCTATGTGCAGGGTATGTAGGAGGCCGTCGCTCACACACGCGCGCACACTCATACGCGCACGCACGCAAGCACGCACACCCGCGTCCTAGAGTAGGATACGATCGAGTGGTAAACACAGGAGACACTCGGGGCCGCGGCAACGAGACAGCGAAGCTATACGCGCGATCTCTCGCTCTCTAGGCAGAGACACTCCCGACCAGGCCGCAGAGATGAAGCTGAGCGCGTGCAGGAGGCTGCGGCGACATCGCGCGTGGGGATCGGCGTGCAGGTGAGTGAGAGAGAGAGAGAGAGAGAGAGAGAGAGAGGAAGAGAGGAAGATACGCGAAGAGAAGGTATGCGTGTGTATATTTACGGTCGAGGACGAGGCGGATCGAGGTGCGGCGCTTATTCGACTGAATTAAGGAAGAGAGCGAGCGCCGAGGAGCCGAGGACCGCAACGCGCACGAGAAAAGGCCGCGGAGGAGGAGAAAACAGCAGCGGCGGCAGCGCTGGAGGTGGTCGCCGCGCTGCCAGACGGACTCGACGCCAGGCGGTAGGAGAGAGGGAGCCAGAGAGACAGAGACAGAGAGAGAGAGAGAGAGAGAGAGAGAGAGACTGGTTTTCGAATTTTTTCGACTTTTTGCGCCTCACCTATCCCTCTCCCGAGCTGCTGCTGCTGCTGCTGCTGCTGGTTGTTCTGCCTGCAGCCACTCGACTCGTACTCTCCTCTCTCGTATTTACGTCTCTCCTTCGTCCTCGTCGTCTGCAGCTGATTCGCGTAGACCGCGAGAGAACTCCTCGGACGGGGCGAGCGCCGCGATCGGCTGTACACTTTGATACAGCGCCGATTGCCTAGCCAGCCTCGGGGACGACTCCATTATGGAGAACGTATATCTTGTGTAGCTGGCACCGCTGCCGTCGACGCCGCCGCTACTGCAGCCCGAGCGGAGAAATCGACGCTCGCAGCAGCAGCAGCAGCAGCAGCTGCCGTGAGCTGCCGTGAGCTGCCGTGAGCTGCGGAGCTTGAAATCAAAACAAATCGTGAATCGAGATAAAGATTTCTTTCCTTTATAATACCCCTGCACCTCTTTCTTCTACATAAACGTTCAAGCTGTAATTTCGGCTTGGCTGCAGGTTCTTCCTCGCTTTGTCTCTAATGATTATACTTTTTCTTGCCTTTAGGTAGAGAAAGAGAGAAAGAGAGAGAGAGAGAGAGAGAGACGTAAAAATACAGCGTGTCTGGGTAGTGTAGTAGCTTAGAGTGGCCACTAACTGAGAGAGCGAGGCACGAGTCAAATACATACCGTCCGTTACAACCTCTCATTTACCTCCTACTGCAATCAACGGCGATTAAGCTTTTAGACGTTTAAGTATTTATACGTTTCCGCTGCTTTTTGTCAAAAACCAGCCCGAGAGAGAGAGAGAGAAAGAGTCCTCGTCCCGCTTAATAAAACCAACATGTTATTTTACATTTGTGCAGAGCTCGATTCGTTCTTTTCTTTCGTATACCGGACCCGAGTAACGACTTTGATGCACGCGAATCTCCTACAATTGTACTTGCACGACTCGCGCCTTAACAATACTCATTGACGATACGCGTTTTCAAAAAAATTTGTTTTTTCATACAGACAGAATAAATCGGTTTCAGTTAAAATTTAAAAGTGCTCAAACAAATTTTGGTTATGGAAAAAAATTGAGCGAAATTTAGAACAAAAATTCATTAAAAATATCGAAAAAACAATTTCAAATGACAAAAGAAATAATGTGAAAAGCATGGTATATGCAAAAAGTGCTGTTTCACGATTCGTAGAAAAAGCATATGAGTGAGGACAGAAAGAATTGAATTTATCGGTATAGTGGACCCGCGCAGGTATGCGCATCAAGTTGTTAGATGCAGGAAGAGTCGGGCTTCGGCCTGCATCTGGTCTGGAAAAAGAAATAGAGACTCGAGTCGTAGATGGGACAAGGAGATAGGAGAGCACTTGTCGGCAGACGATGCGCTGCCAAAGGGAGAACTTGAGCGCGGACCTCCCCCCCCCCCTTCCCCCAAAGAGAGCCGGACTGTAACACAGGTATATATACGCCTACTAATGACTTTCGACTGCACCAGAGACTCCCGAGATCTTTCTCTCTCTCTCTCTCTCTCTCTGCTTGTTTTACCAATTGCCGGGGCACAGCCATTTACTCTAAAAAGAACCCTTCACAAATCATTTTCTACCTCCGACAGTCACGTCGCCGAAATTCAATTTCCTCTTTTCTTAATCTCTTTATATAATTTGCGAAAAATTCGATGAATCCGTAATGAAACTTTGGACGAAATTTTGTATGCAAATATCTGGATTTACCAGCTAAAGTGTTGATGCTGATAGTTATACTCGATTTACGAGCTCCGAGAAAGCTTGGCAGTTGTCCAGCGTAGCTGCAGCTGAACGTATTCCTTGTATTTTAGAAACTAGCCCCACTATAAGCCATACTTTAAAACTCGCTTGTTTGTACTCGATCAGTCACGTTTTCCATTTTTCATGCACATTCGTTTCTATATTAATTTCATGACTGGTTGAAAATGATATTGGATATGTGCGTTACGTGAAATTTGTGCAATAAATTTCTCGATTAATTTATTTCGATACCACTAGCACGAGTCGAAAATTATAATTCAAACGTATACTAATTTTAGAAAAACATAGAATCCGCCGATGAAAAAAACTTTTCTGCAACAACGCAGTCTGAAAATTTAGGAGTCTAGGTATATATATATAAGAACGACGCGTAATTAAATTTTATATATTTTCCATGGCTCTTTTTATTAAACTTTTCTGCAAAATGATAATCATATATATATCATGTATCATGGCAATTTATATATCCGTATGACTGTAAGTATATTCTTACTTTATTTATAAAAAGCAGTAGATACCTACTTATATTCTATTCATTTTTCATATCAATATTGCAACGCCACCTACTGGTAGTTGGAACGCCACCGGCCACAGCCATATTGCTATCATGTATTATTCCCTCCTTCATCCTTGTATCACACATGCCAAACGCTGTTCCGCGCTTGCGCAGAACGTCGGGAGCAGTGAACGTTTACCCGTTGAATTCAAATCGTTCTTCATTCGCTGGTAAGACCGACAGCGAACTCAACAGTTAAGTCGTTAGAAACAAGATGGCGCCAGTTATGCCAATGTGCACATGCAGTTGTCTGCAGCAATAAAGCGAGTACGACTGAAAGAAGCAGCCCAAACATCAGCACACGGCATTGCCGAAAGTTTTGGAGAAGAGAATAAGTGGTTCGGTGTGTCGAGCAAGAGAGTGAAAAACGATAAAAAATATTTATCCAACAGCAGCGACAGCGACGAAAGCCTAGTCTCCTTTCATTATCGTCGTGAATATTTCCTCGCGGTCTTCGAGCACGGGGACCTCAACACATGCACAACACACACAATACACAACCAAGGAGTTTTTTTACGCAAGTTTTTCTTGTGCGCTCGGTAAGCGGCCGATTTTCTCTCTCTCTCTCTCTCACTCGTTCTCTCCTCACTGCATTTTCATGTGTCTACATCCCCTCTTTCTCTCTTTTTTTCTCCGGCGCGACGACGTGATAATGTATAAGGTGGAACGTCGATCCGGAATCTCCCGGACACTTTTTTCTCGCAGCACTTGCCTTCTTTGGAAAAAATGCGTCGGCGTCGCTGCGTCCGGCGTCTTTCACTCTTTTTATTCTGTTTTGTCTTTTATTTCTTCTCTACAGGCCAGTGAGATGCTGGAATGCGCTTGAAGGCAGCGACAGAATCAGGAACGTGCCTTGTTTGATTTTTTCTTTTTTTTTTTTTATTATTTTCTTGTTTTTTTTCTCTGTCTCCGTCCAGTCGCCGCGACGCCTTTCCGATAGAAAATAGAATCAACGACACATCGGAGCGAGTGACCTTTGTATTTTTGTTGAACAGTGCAAGATTGAAATAGTGCGAGCATTCGTTGCGTGCGCGGATCCACAAGTGGTCGTCCCAGCGGCGGCGGCGCCGCCAGTTGTAATCCTGATGTGCAATTGATTTGACACACCTACACATGCGCGTATGCAATATATAACCTATCTATTTCACTCTATTTTCATTCGAATTCGCTAGTAATTCGCTGCTTCGGTAAATAAAAGGCCACGAGTGTAATCATGCGAGGGTAACTAAATTATAGAGTATTTGCGAAAAACAAAAACAAATGTCAATGCCATGTTTACTTATTTGTAAGCAATATTAATAATAAGTATATCTTTTTACACATAATAAGCGTATTCTTTCTTCCAATTCTGTCCTTTTCTGCATTCAAATAATACAATGTATTATTTATTTAATTGAGTGATTATTTCGTTTCAGATGCCCATCCCTTTGTTAATTCCCTTTTTTGTTTTCATCTTTTGGTGAGTTTATTTTATTATTATATTTTTATTTTCTTATTTGAAATTCTAAGTTTTCTTTTATTGATACTGAATTGAAATTTGACGGGGTTATCATCCGAGTATAACACAAGTCCATAGCACATGCGCTGAATTTTTAGTACAACTGCGCGCCAGTAGATGGCGAACTTTTGCCGTCCAAACGTCATTATTGAAAAGAAATATGTGAATAGTTAACTTTATTATTGTAGAATCATTTTAGCACATTGTCAGTGCAAAAAAGGTGGGGAGAATAGTAAATTAATGAAACGCGTTTTACCTTGACAATCTAATTTTTTCACGCTTTTACAATATTCATGAGAATATAATATGCCGAGTCCTTGAATTTTTCATACTTTAATTAAGTCTGAGGAAGTATAACGCATTAAATTAACTGATAAAATACTCAAGAAATTTACTAAACGAAGCTGACATAAAACGCTTAAAAATTTACGACGTTTGTACACGAAATGAAATTTCTTACACAATTTCGGTTTTAAAAAAATGTAGATTCTAGATATTGAATATCTCATTATTAATATCGTTTTCCAAAATTATATTTGTCAGACTAAATTAACTTACGTTTTTCATTTATTTTTATTATATTTTCTTTACATAACAACTTCTTATTTCGTTGTTTAAAACAAGATTAATATTTTAATTGTATGAATGCAGGAAATAAGTTTGCATAAGTCTCTTTATTTATAATCATAGATAAGCAGTTATGTTGGAAAAACTTGCAGATATGTCTAGATTTCTGTCTGTGTTACTACAATGAAACTGTCAGTAGAAATAAAATAGTTTTTTTTTGCTTGATACACAAATGTATCTCATATCGATAATAATGGAATATCGATCCTATTATAATCTGTAATATAATTAGTGTTCGGATTTTCGACCATCTATATTTAAATAACGAATATTCATTTTTTATTATAAGGAAAAAAAATTCATAACAAATGTTTTTTAATTAGCTCAGTAAATCATTTGAAGTACGATGTCCATGCATCGTGAATACTCTTTCTAAATAAATTTTACAAAAGATAATTGAACAATGTTGTACTTGGAAAGTTCACTTTTTTGTCGTTTCAGATTAATACTGATTGAATTGATTTTTATCAGAAATTAAATAATATTGTACACATATTTGTGAATATTAATAATGAAAGAATTTTTATTTATGAATTCGTGAGTTTTCGTAAATGGTAAAGTAATGTAACGTTTCTTAGAATTTTAAATAATGCTTGATTAGTATATAGCTTTCGCAACGCTTGGAGGCGGCGGGCTATTTTTAGATTGGTATTGATTGTACAAATTATAAAACCAAACATTAAATGAATGAGATCTTCTGTCGACCAATCACAGATTCTACGCGGTTCAAAAATTAATTTACTGCTAAATATTATATACGGAAAAAATGGTTAAAACAAGGATGGTAAAGTTTAAACTAAATTATGAACAATTAACATTGTGATTTAAGTAGATGGGAGAAAAATCATATTCATTTTTTACTACCAGATACTTGCAATATTGTTATACTGTCTATGAGTGATTATTTCTTAATTACCCAATGCATAATTTGCAATAATTAACAATAGTTTCTTATTTACTGAAAGTGAAAAAAATTCACTCTGATTTGTTATCGTCAGGCGTGTCTATCTGTACAGGTAGTCAACGTATAAAAATGACAATAGCGGTTCTTTATCAATGCGATCGTTGTTAAACATAGCAATCGTTGCACGGAATTTACAAAAGTATTATAATTCCTCATTTTACACGATTTTTAATCCAGGTATCTAAACTATTTGTATCGCGTCAATTAAAAAAGTTTACTCTAAAGCACTTATAGCGCAAATTGAAAGTTTATATGGTGCGATTGGAGCGAAAAAATTATAATTGTTTTCATTCCCCGTTTTTTTTATGTTAATTACGAAGGAATTCGCGAATCAACTAAGGTTCTGGTTGCATTTCAATGATGCATTCCAACATCGAGCCCACAGGCGCTTAGCGAAATTGGAAGTTAGGTAGCTGTAGCTCAATTAGGTATGCGAATATTATCCACTTGGAACTGGTTATATATGTCGTCAAAGTAAAAAAGTCTGTTTTCACTTGGTATATAAATAAAACGATATAAGCAGCCTTCTGGACTTTACGTAGCTTTAGCGATATACATTCACCTTCTATAAGATAATATAAAATTATACATTAGAATCGCCGTGTGGTCGTAAAATGTTTTTCCACGAATTTCTCCTGATTTAATGATATTTTTTTCTCTCTCTCTCGTATGAAAATGCCTTACTCACCATTGTTCAGCTTATTACAGCGTGAATCAAAAGATAGGTCATCCAAGTTTTTAAACTGCGCTATGCGACCTTCTTTTGGAATTGCATCATGTTACATTAAATTGATAATACGCGTATAAATAACTCGCGCGCGCGCACTGGAATAAATACATGTAATAGAAAATGTACGCTGCAAAACTTATCGCATCGCACTATGCTATCCAGCGAGAATTATTATTCAGATTAAAAAATATAAATAGAGTGTACAATCGTACGCTATATCTAACGTATATGATCTCCATAAATTTCACACTTGTACAAACAGAAATTTATTATTTCGCTGTAATAGCTTCTGCGAGAATGAAGATTTTAATTTTCTTTTTCTTTTTCTTCATATTCAAAGTTTAAAAGTAAATCGTTGGATTGAGCCCCCGGCCAGTGCTAATATTGTGAATTTATATGACACGTAATACGTAACATTTGCGCTTCTAGAATCACGATTGCGCAATCATTAAATTAACAACGACGTGACGCAGAGCTCCATTGATTATATATCAGAATCTCGTACATTGTCGAAATGAAGAACTGAAGAATATTCGGCATTTAAAATGTATGTATATATAAGGCCTATACGCTGGCGGATCTTAATTGCTTTTCTTTCGTATAGCGGCGCGGTAGTAGCGGCGGCTCGGAAACACGCGGAAAAGAAAACAGGGCTGTGCAGGTATACGCAGGCGAGCGCCAGCTGAAAATTAAATCAAAATAAAGTACGTTTCAGATACGTAATATAGAATAATAAGGCGCGGGCGGGAGGCTATAGGGCATAACGATCGCTACGCGGCGGCGGCGGCGACGGCGGCCGGAGGTCGGAGCAGCAAGAAGCATCGCTATCTCGATTCGAAGGAAAGTTCGAGCGAATTTCTCATATATTTTTCCCTTTCCGCGTCGCGGTGCGACGCGCGCGCCCGACTCAAAGAAAAACAAGCATTAAAAATTCTTTTTCTCCACTTTTTTACTCTCTCTCTCTCTCTCTCTCTCTCTCTCTCTGTCTCTATCTCTCTTTTACTCGAAATGTGCATACACACACGTATTTCAATATAACGCTCGGTTCTGCTTAGCAAGCATTGTAAGTCGCCTACAGGATTATACATTCTCGTAGCCCCGCTCTACACCTCCTCCTCCTCCTCTTCCTCTCCGCGATGAACAAAAAAAAAACGAGGAATCGAAAAAAGCAGGAGAGAGAGAGGGGAAAAAAGCTCGCGCGCATTATTTGAAAAATGTGCATCCTTTGTCGCGCAGCATCAGCGTTTTAACGAGAGTCCTAAATATTCGTTCGCAGTTGCAGTATCGAATATTTCGTCGGACCGTGGGGGCGCGCGCTCGCACACACACAAACACTCGCACACCCCCGCCCATCCACACACACACAGACACACACAGAGGGAAACGGAGGGCTTGCCGAATAGAGGGAGCGAGTGAGAGAGCGGAGGGTTACGTGTCAGAAGAATGTTTTACTAGCCTTAATTTCGGGTGCTTTCGCAGCCAATATGTCGGGCAGTAAATTCCAAACTTTCGCTCGGTTCGGTTTCCAGAGAGCCCGGGCTCTCTTTCTCTCTCTCTCTCTCTCGCTACTGCTGCTGCTGCTCGCGAGTTTTTGCGATCGCTCGCGACGTTATATGTACAGAGAGAGAGAGAGAGAGAGAGAGAGGGAGGGAAGGAGAGAGGGCCAAGTACGAGAAATCCCCCAGATATTAATTTCGCTCGTACAAGCAACGAAGCAGCCGTCCCTCTTCCTCTCTCTCTCACAGTCTCTCTCTCTCGTCCTCCTTCGCCTTCGCCTTTGCCGCTGCAGCCAGTCCGCCCCGGCTCGCCTTGCACAGCGCCCAACTTTTTCCTCGGCTGCTCCCTCCACTGCCCCCCCCCCCCCCCACCTCTCTTCTATTTTTCTTTCTTCTTAACTTTTTATATTTTTCCCACCCCTATAACCTCCCTACCCGTCCCTCCCTCCCCCAGTCTCCTTTTGCTCTTTGTATTTTTACGACGTTCACGGGCTTGTTTCGCGGCGTAATCCAGTTAGACTCTCGCTCATAGCCGGGGCAAGGATACTCGCGACACTCTGGCGCAGGCGAAAAATACTCCGTATAGGGCCTCGTTCTCCCTCTAGCCCTGCAGTGCCGAGCTCTTTTTTAAGTTTCCCTCCTACTACTACTACTACCTTTCTACTCGTCCCGCTGCTGCTGCTAAACATATTCGCGTCCGCGTGTGTTTATGTCGCCGGATTGTAATAGGAACGACATGTATCTTGCACAGCCGCGTCTGGCGCTGTAAGGTCCGGGGAAACGGAGAGGACGGATTAAAACTCCGTTACGTGCTAATGGGATATGGTACATGGTACGCCGGTTATTTATGGAATTGTCGGTATTAATTGCGACTCGGCAAGTGGATCTTTTTCTTTTATCTCATCGGTAAGCGAGCGATCGATTTTGTACCCGGAATGTTTTTTTTTTTTGATATCAACATTTATCCGGGTAATTTAGGAAACTCGGCAATGGTAAACAATGAGCTCGCGCGCGGCTCTTAAGAAACAACAATATCTAAAGCATTTTGTGTAAAGATTGTAAATTTTATAAACATGAGAAGTGTCACGCGTATTCTTCTCATCATTTAAAGTAAATATTTTCATACTTATCTAAAATGCGTTCAAGATAATACAGAGTCATATGGCTATGACATCTTGAAAAACATCTCAAGAAATCACAAAATTTTAATTCAACTCCACTGTATAGGCTTATGTAGGCAATTATAGCATTGCCTTGTGTATAAAGTAATTATTTTATATCCTGGAAGGTATCAAAACATGTACTAATAGATTGCATTTGAATAATATCACACGAACATTATAAGATTCACATTGGCCATCCAACATTCCAGTCAACGCTTGGCTTTAGCATCATACTATATATACGAAAGGGCCATGTGATCGTCCGCAATAAGGACGCGAAGCTTAATTACCGAACAAAATCGGCCGTATGTATATAGCGCGGCGAAGAAAACGGGAGAATTACATCTCTCCCACATATATACATATTTATGGATTTGGAGTGTGCGCGGCGCGGTGAAAGAGCGTCGGCGGCGTCGGCTGCGTCGTTGGGTATCGTAGATGCACATCTCGTAGTCGCGCCCTCGAGTTATTTTCTGATGCTTTGCGGCGAAGGTTATTTGTTTAGGTTAGTCCCGAGGTAAACGTACCGTTGATAAGGGAAAATTATATTTATGGCCCAGACGAATGGAGCTGCTCTGCGCTCTCGCGCTGAGAGAGAGAGAGAGAGAGAGAGGCGTACAGGCCTCCGCGCTAGATACTGCTTGTTTAAGTTGCGAATGTATACGTATATATACACACTCGCTGTCTGCAGGATAAATAATTTCATATTTTTTCTTCCTCCTCCTCCTACCCCCGTTATATCTATTATTATTTCGCTGTGCGGCAACTCCTATGCAGCTCCTCTATCGTCTCCTTTCAAATACTTTTTACGCTCCATCGGCCCAGGAGGCGAAGGAGAAGAAGATCCGAGACAGAGAGAGAGAGAGAGAGAGAGAGAGAGCGCCTCGGAAAAACACGGCTTTCACTATAAAGCTCGAAAAATTCCGGGTTATATTTGCTCAAGTGCGTTTATATGTTCGGTCAACGACTTTTGACGCGCGCTATACTGGCCCTCCTTTCCTCCCCCTCGGTCAGATCGTTTTAATACACTTGTAACACTTGTAAGTTGCGCAGCAGAGGCCGAGCGTTCGATTTTTCTCTTATTACATTAAATGTTGCTAATTCCAACGCGCGAGTGTGCAGCTCAAATAGAGGCTTGCATTATTCAAGAATTACTCTGTGTGTGTATATATATATAATTTATGTATGTATAAATATATTTAAAGTATGTATGTATATATAAGGGCGGCGCAGAGGCTCGACGTTACATGCGCCGCCGCCGCCGCCGCCGCGAGTTATTATGCCCTCTAAATGTTTAATGTGTTTGCCTTCCTTCGCTAGCCGCGCGCGCCATGGCTTTATGTTTTACTAAGTAAATTACTGTTTTTTTTTTGTTCCTCCACGTTAATGTTGGTTCAATCGATTCGCGCTTCCGTGCTTTTTCTCCCGTCTCCCTCCCCAACCCCCCTCACCCCCCTCCTGTC
>UELU01144728.1:0-74124 GCA_900490025.1 Megastigmus dorsalis
CACCCTCCCTACCTCCCTCCTCACCCACCCTCATCCCCTCTACTCATCCCTGTTGTTTCCCCTTTCGAGTATGCGCGCGCGACAGAGAGAGAGAGAGAGATCTCATCTCGCGTTGTGTGCATGGTAGTTTCGTCGAATATCTTACTCTATCTCGCGTCTCTCTCCACGCATCAAACACTACTTGGACCTCAAGCAATTGATAATATCACGCCAAATGTGTATCAAATAATGGTATAGCTCAATATTATAATTTCGATACATTCGATGTGATACGATCAAAGGTTCTGTCACGCTTCAACGATCCAACTAAAATGGTTCAAGATGTTACAACTGCTTGATTAAACTAGGTCGTTGTACAATTATTTCTTTTTAATTAAAGGGGACCCAACACTTGTCTTGAATGTATATATTGTATAATGCCGTGACAGCGAAAAATTAGTGCTTTGAATTGCCTAGTCATTCAATCAATATTGCTTAATCATTCCAGGGGTAAACACTGTCAATAGTGACTAGCTAAAAGTAGCGAAAATCAAATGTTAATGTATTAGATCTCAACCAGTTTTACACGAATATCTTTGAAATTACGGGAGTTGATTAAAAATGTAAATGTCTAAGCTATTATAATTCAACAGATTACTTGTCAAGACAACCATTTAATATAAATGTTAAGAAGGATTACCATTTGCTGCATTAGCATGGAGTTACCTTATAGATATTAAAAAAAATCCACAGAGCATATCATTGTTTACATATCTGATGCAGGTAGTAGTAGAATAAAAATTATACATAATACAGTTTTATTCTGAACCAGTTTATGAATTGTAGTATAATGAAAGTTACATTATACTTTATATCTCAAATATATTAAAAAATGAATAGAATTTATCGATCATCAGCGAATTATAATGTTTAAACGTGGACTGCTTAAGATATATACAGTTCCTAAAAGCCTTACGTAATGAGTGAAGGAGAATAAAAACTCAGTGAAATGAAGGATAATACAAAAAAGTTATCAAATGTTGGAAAAATATATATATGTCGAAAAGTAGAAATAAAATTTGCTTTTTTCCCTGAGCTACTTGTTGGGCTCATCAGTAAGATGACATTAGCATCCTACCGTTGACGCAAATATATTTAGCTAATAATAAATTCTCAAACTTCTCCAATGAAAACGAGCTTGTAACTATACTTTGAAATTAAACAAGAAAATTCATCTTTTTCCATAATTATCATATTATTATAAATAATTACATATTGATCTATTTTAACATTAAAATTCATCTAAGTACAACCATTATTGTTTGCTAGCAATAAAAATAGTAAACAGTTTTAGTATAACCATAATTTACCGAATAATATTAAAATTATTTTACTTGAGAGAAATAAAGAGCACTCTTAAATTACATAATTTTATCAAGTTATTATTCAGGTTTAATTAAAACTTAAGTAAATAACTGTATTTGTTTTTATATATACTTCGTGAAATTAAGCTTTCAAAAATTAAAATATGAGATACCGTGCTAATCCATATTGCCACTTTCTTTTCATTTCATGTTACGTAATTAAAAAGTCTATTATAAAATTTAATTTTTGGATAATCGTCTATTCTTAACTTAATATTTCTGTTCAGTTAAAAAATTAGTGTATTAATTAAATAAGTCCAAATATGTTTTAACAAATATATAAAATAAAAAAATAGATTTTCCTATCATATAAAGATCTACAAAAGAATATCTTTGTATAAATAATTACATAAAACTTTAAAATCCTTCATCAGGTTTTGCGAAAAGCAAAAACTGCTCTCGTGAACTCGATATTAGATCATTTGGTCCTTTATAATCAGGTTAAGCTTTATGGGCATTAAATTCGTAAACTAAAGCCGTTTACAAAAAACGACATAATTAAATCATATTCCATCACGTTGAGAGCTTATCTTCATTAAAATCCACACCTCCTGTTTATTACTATTCATATATATATGTATGTATTATTAATGCTACCTAAGTACGAAAGCGTAAATTAATTAGAAAATATTAAAATTTAATTTCAAGTAAATCTTTGAAGGCTAGAAATAAAATATCGGCATACCAAAATATATCAATTTTAAACAAGTTTCTATTTTTACATTTCGAATGGAAAAGCTTGTTTTCGAATTGACAGTAGTAACTTTGTTCGTACGCACGGCTCGTTGCGTACAATGTAGATCCGACACACACACTCGCACACACGCACTCACACACAGACGCACAAACATGCAAGCGTGCAACTCGGCCTGAAGCTTGACAGAGCGTTGCCTAAACGACTGCGAAGTGCAGGATGAAACGACGCTACGGTCGTATATCGCTAGGATATCCCAAAGGTCAGTCAACCCCAACGATCCAGTAGATAGGGTTTCCAGCTTCAAGGATCAGAAAGATTCTTAGAAGATATCGTGCCTCGTGCCTTTCCCTCCCATCAAATTCCGGAATATATCATTTCACCTCCTACACAAATCCCTGTTCTAGAAAAATACTTTATTTAAATATTCAAAAAGTCTAAAGCGAGCAAATGTTGACTATTCGCCGAAAACGGTTGAGAATGAATAAAGATGAGAAAGGGGGTATTATAGTATAGCAGAGATAGTGGGAGTAGCAGCAGCAGCCGCAGCGCGTCAGTCGCCATGCACTAAAGTTAACACTCGCGGGCGGTTAATCACAATAATCGCGCTTGCATATATAGAGCGCCAAACGCAGACTCGGCGCAGATCTCGCCTAGCGCATCTTCCTCGTCTGAAGCGATTGGCCCTCAACTCGGCACCTGGACGCAATTGCCGTCTTTCCGCGGCTCGTATAATACGTGTTCCCCGCGTTGCGCCAGACATTCGCTCCTCGGCTCCTCCTGCATCAGAGATCCTTTCCTCACCCGCACTCGGCGCGCATATATTCCTCCGGCATCTGCATCTGCGGCACACCCGAGCACCGAGTGCAGCACCGGCCTCCCCTACATATAGTCCGCGTGCAGGCTCCTTCCGCGGCGGTTGCGCGCACGCACTGCGGCTCGCTGGTGCAGGCTTCCTATCTCTCTCTCTCTCTCTCTCTCTCGTCGAGAATGGATTTACGATCGACACTGTTAGACAATTCGAGTCTGCGTGGATGCCGAGGGGGAGGGCAGGCAGCTGGATCGGGCCACCGCCGCGGCAGTCAAAAATTTTACGACTCCGCACTTCAAAACTTCGGAGGCGGCTCTACCTCTTCCTCCACCTTCACCGCCTCCTCCGCCTACGCCCAGCAGCAGCAGCAGCAGCACCGCATCGTTTATCCGCGAGTTTAACGCTACCGGCCTATATATATCGCGAGCCTATTTTATGGGCGGCGCAAGCGCGAGCGACTGGTTCGCCCCCCAGATATTTTAATGCCATGTATCTTTATGTCTTTCGCACGCAGGAATTTTCGGAAGACGCGCACGCCGCCAGCCCCGTCCGCTTCCCCTTGCGCTGCACCAGCCGCAACCCAGATCCGAGCCCCGGCTTCCTTTACCTACCTTGCATTATTCGCAATCTTTCGGCTCGGCTGCCTGGGAATTTTCCTGCCTGCAGTCTTTTATCGCTTGGCTATTAATTCCCCATAAATGTGCCGATTCTGCGAATGTATCTTATCGCGCTCGAATGTATCCGCTCGGCTGTAAGAACAAGTGAAATTACAACCTAGTGTGGCTTATCTTAGATTGTTGTGCCGGTATCGTGTTCACTTGTCAACCTCCGGGTTGTTCTTTTTTACTTTGTATCATCCGCGTCAAACGTACAACATTCTAAGCGCTTAAAAGCGTGCACTTGATTATACCATTAGATATTAAAAGTCTCATAGATCTATAAAACTTGAACGGCTGTCATTCTACGATATTACGAGTTGAGAGGATAGTTTTAAAAAAAAAACTCCCGCAGAGTCGCGTCGCTAAACTGTAAAATCAAAGAATTAACTGCTACTCCGATCTTACGCCGCATTGAATATATAAAATCCAAAAAGATCGCAAGCTCCACTATATATGTGTATGTGTGTGTACGTATAAAAAACTGATCAATTTTCCTTTTAACTTGGATCGCGCAAGGAGTCTATAGAAGCGAGTTAGTCGAAGGGAGAGGAGAAAAAGTTGGTGGGCAACAGTCGACGGCAGCAGCAGCGGCGGCAGCAATGGGACTCTTTCCAAGGCGCTTCTTTCATTTTACGAGGCTATATAAACAAGCTTTTGCTCGCGCCCACGCGCGAGAATCAACCTCCACCCAGATTTTTATGCCTCCGCGCAAAAAGAACTAAGAGAGAGAGAGAGAGAGAGGGAGAAAGAGGAGGAGAAGGAGAAGGAGGAAAAAGAAGCAAAAATGAAGTTTGGAAAATGGTAAATCTTTGCAGTATCGAAGTTCGATTATCCGATGTACGAGGCCATTTTCAAGTTTAAGACATTAACGTACGTAAGACCGAACTAAATTGAAACGTTGAATTGGGGAGTATCGCTTTAAGTGAAATCGATGGCAAGCAGTACGCGATAAGCTCGACGAAAAAACAGTAAAGCGTGTAACTGATATTATCCTGCAATTAATGGACGTTGTCGAGGAAAGTGCTTGCTGCTTTACACAAATATTCTTCCGAATGCTGTACAACAATAAAGATTATATTGTGAGCTATTTCTATAAACAAATGAAAGATCGTTGTAAATTTTCGAACAACTCTTATAATACTAATAAGTGTCATTAAATTTCATGGTCATAATTCTATGCTCCATATCGAGGACAGGCGAAATTGACCCGCGGCGATATAGATATTCCCCGCTTTACAATCTTCATTGTTTACTTAGACTGTTAAAGGCAAAAGAAAATCAGAAGAAGTCGAATAATGAAGTAAGAGGGGTACTTAGGGTGATTGGTTAGTCAGCAGGGCGGTTTGCTCGAGCAGAGAGAGAGAGAGAGGAGAGGTACACGAGCTAGCTGTACCCGTAGCGAGAGAGAGAGAGAGAGAGAGAGAGAGAAGGAAGAGAAAGAGCCGTGAGTTCATAAAGGGGTTGAAAAGTGAGGTTAACACGATCGGAGAGCGAGTGAACTGGCGAGCAAGTAGGGGTTATTCGTCAAGAACAAGGAGGAGCGGTGCTCGCCGCGTCGGTGACCGTCGCGTCGTTCCTCCTCTTTCCTGAAGTGATGAAGTTTGCCGTTATTAACATCTTCGCCATGGCTCGCGCTATATATACACACAGAGGCAGAGAGAGAGAGAGAGAGAGAGCTTGTAATTTTCGCGGCTTTGATATACGACGGCGTTTCGTTGCGGTAGCGGCCTTATTACGGCTAATATTTCTTCGCGGGGGCACAGAACTAAAATTGAGTACTTTATAAGAAGGAAAGGCATTAATAACTCAAGCCCCGTGTGTAAGGGACTGCGAGTGGAACCTTCCTCTCCCCCTACACACGCACGCACACACACATTCACACACACCGGTGGTGCTCTGCAGGTTTTTTCAAGATATGGCTTTATTACGACCCTTAAAACCGCCAGAGCTTTACGACTTCTCTCTTTCTAATTCCCTTTCGATTCTTCGACTATCGCACTCCCCGAAGTCCGCCACTCGTCTCGCGCACTCTTATAATATATATACTCGCAGACGAGTGCATAACTGCTATTCCGCCCTATTCGCGAGTCAACGGCTTGATGCAGTGGCACCTGATGATACCCGTACATTAGAAACAGTTTATAATGATACATGAATTTTTTGCACGTAGCATATGATCGCGTACACTGTACCTAACTAAAGAGCTTCAATTTTGGTTAACACTCGATTTCATTAGGTTCTCCAGCCGTTTTCAAAGTTTGAAGGGCGACGCGTATCTATAAAAGTTTTTATAACGAATAGAGGTGTACCGGAATACGCGGAAATATGTTAAAGGCTATAGAACGCTGCAACTACGTGGCAGACTGCATGTCAAATTTGTGGAAAATGATCGAATACCAGCAGTTTTAGTCTCTCTAAAGCCCATTTCGGGACTTTTCATGTAAAACCTATTTCCACGACTAGAGTGTGACTAAAATTTGCTCCGTCAGTATTTATATGCATAACCGAGCATAAAAAAAAGATTGAACGCGCGAAATGTCTGGTGTATCTAAAACTACGTACACATAGCAGCAAAACGAAATTTAAGGCGAAAACAGCCTCACATGTACGGGGGTCATGAAAATTTTTCAATAAACATCCAGGCCCGATAAGAGCGAACAAAAGCGGGTAATGCGTGCAAGCCTCCGTAGCTCGCGAGCATATGCATCACAGGCCGAAGAAGCGCGTAAAAAACCCTGGAGAGACAGAGAGAGAGAGAGAGAGAGAGAGAGTGGGAGAGAGGAGAGGAAAAAATGGAAAGAAAGCCTCTCGAGCTTGCGGAAGTTTTGGAAATAGTATCGTGTATATGGGGAGACGGGAGGGGGGTCCGGGCATGAAGGGCTTTTCCAGATTTTCTCCCCGCGATATATATACCTACGTGGCACGCCCGCGTATTCTGGAAAGGAAGACAGAGTGAGAGAGCTGCGCGCGCGCGGAAAATGGTTCTGAGAAACGTGGGGGTCTGTGTGTGTGTGTATATACTCGGGATCTCACGCGTATAACGAGAGATGCCGGGAAGATGATGTTACGTTTTGAGGGATATATTACGCGCGTCAGCCAAGGGCTGTCAGAGAGTGAGAGGGTAGGGTAGGGGGGGGGGAGAATCGAGGGCTCCTGATTTGCCGCTGCCTCGAGAGAAACTCTTAATTCGCCCGCGGCCTGCTTTGCTCTCTCGCTCGCGCCTCTATATATCTACTATTCCCAGAGACTTGCACATATAGAGACCGAGAAGGAGAGCGAGAGAGAGAGAGAGAGAGAGAACACGGGGATCTCTCTCCGAAGCAACGCGCGGGGGAATGAAGCTGGGGCACGCAGCCTCTCGCCCCTGTGTGTGCGGGGCGCGTGCAAGGCGATCAAGGCCTGCTTTCACGACTCTCTCTCTCTCTCTCTCTCTCTCTGGCTCTGGCCCTGGCTCTGGCTCTCTCGGTCTCTCTGTTCGGGGTCTCCATGACGACGGACGCATCCTCTCTCGCTCCTAAATCCCCCCGCTCGCCGAGCTCCGAGCTCCGAGCTCCGAGAGAGAGAGAGAGAGAGGACGAACTACAGCTATCGCTAGCTCGCTCTGCCTATACGTATATATAGGTACGTGTGTTAGAACGCGCGTAAACGTGCATTTACAATCGCGAGTAAAGCCTTGAAAGGACGTATGTGCGCAATAGCTACCGTCCATGAGCTAGAATGAGTGAGAGAGCAGGAGCATGTGCATACAGAGGGACACATTGCAGAGAGCGAGAGAGCGAGAGAGAGAGTATAGTCGCGCGCCGATAAAGCTCGTCGCTTATTACGTTTTTCAAAATTGCCACATTTGATGAATGACTTTTCCGCCTGTATAAGCGCGCAATAACCGAGCCTCGCTTGCTCTCTCTCTCTCTCTCTCTCTCTCTCTCGCGATGTTTCTCCCCGTGCACACGCACACCTACACACCTATACACACACACACACACTACATACACACACAGACGAACCGCAATATAAACGCAGTGGCGGCGGCGGCGTGTTTACTTTCATAGACCCGTGATCGGTGCTGTTATACGCGGCCAAAGTATTCCAGCCGAGATGGAAAATCGATGAGGATTTTATAGTTTGGAAACTGCATACCGCGCCTCGTTTCCTTTTTCTGCAGCCGTCGCTCGCGCCGCCGTCGCGCTCCGATCCTCTGTTTTGCATCAGCTATACCACAGGGTCGGACCTATGGCCCAAGTGCGTAATTGAAAAATCTTGTGCCAATTGCACAGTAAGAGCGAATCGGTTTCTTTGATGAGTTTCGTGCTTGAAAGCGTATGAAAGACCCCGAGTGTACGGAACTAAATTTTTCGTTCGTCATCATTTTCCTCGTGTCTGACAATTATTGGAATTTAGCCGGTATACATAACTTTCAGACTTTTTTTCCTTTGCACTGACACACATTTTTATATTGGATATTCTAAACAAAGTTTATTCGAGCTACTTTAAACTTGTTAGAGAATTTAGCTTGGAGTACTGTCGGAGACACATGTAATCTATTCGTATGAACGTCCCCGATTATTTTCCATAAGCTCGGCCGTTCTCTTACCTTTTTATTTTATTTATTTAACCCCGAAAAATGACCTCGCGTGGATTGTAACGATGAAAAGGGAATTCCGTACAACGCTAAGATAAGTCCCTGAAAAAAAAAAACAAAACTAAATAAATCAATTTGCGTGTACGGGTCAATAAGAGTGTGCACGGCGTGGAAAAAAATGATTTTATAACAGAAATATATAATAGCTTTGTATACGAAAATAATAACCGTGTGTCGGAAAAAGTTTTGTACATTTTTGTTTGATTTTGATTACTCGGAAAAATAAAAGTGGAGCATCGCAGTTTTCATTAAACTTGCATAAAGGAAGGTGGGCCTGTATGGTTTTCGTATAAAAATATTTTACAAAAACCGAAAACTAATGGTACATATAGAGAATCCTTCAATTCTAAAATAATATTGGAGTTGTTCTCAATAGAATCCGGTCAACGCGACAGTGAAGTATATATCATGGTTTATGAATTAGTTGAAACTCAAATACCCGCCTCTCAGATAATGCCATCTATAGATATCTTCCAAGTTTTCGCTCAAGTACAATAGCGATAAGTTTAATCCTCCGTGCATCAACCTTTCTATACGCAATACGCCAGAGCCACGATTTTCACGCTTCTCAATCGAAACAACAGCGAAAACAAAAAAAAAAACGAAAACTGGCAGACGAGCATATAAAAATGTAGGTGATCTTTCAGGTGGCGCTGATGCACGATGACGATGATGCAGCATTGTTCATCCCGGCCACACACTCTCTCTCTCTCTCTCTCTCTCGGCAGCTCTCGAGGCTTTAAATTACAGTGCCCTTTAGTGTCACGGTGTCGATTAAACCAACAAAGCCTCCCGCTCAGCCATACTCTCGTACACGCGTACAGCTACTACATATATATATATATATATATACATACGCCGAGAGAGAGAGAGGCTCGTCAATGCCGCATAGCACTCGTAATGCCCCTGCACGTACATTCATATAGACCCGCGCATATCGCGCCACTTCCCCAACCCTTCCAGAGCTTTTGCCTGCAAACACGCGCTGAAGAATTTGTTGTGTACACCAAACTCGCGTCGTTCGCACCATGTAAAATACGCCTGCGCGCACGGACCTCTGCATCTATATATAAGGGATATTTCGTGTCAGCTTGCCTGATCCCAATGAATTCAATATCACTCTCTTTATATATATACACGTGAATCCATGACTATAACACAATTTACAGGCAAACATTTTGTGCCTAATTAACTTTGCATCTTGTGCAGCAAATTACTATTAAGTGTATACATTTTCATAGCAAGTACTGGAAATATTTGATTATATATTCCAACTGTAGAGTGATAAATTCCTTATTTTCTCATACAGTCGATGAATCTCAAAAGCACAAGTGCAATCCTTTGTAAAGATGTAACAGTCCTGTGTTGAATACTGGAATTGGAATGTTCCATATATTACATTCTCTCTCAAACGTATACCTGGAAGCGAGCCTAGGAGACACAGTCCACAGAGACTCGGTGAAAATCCTCTGGTGGAAAGTGAGCGAGAGAAGTATAGAGTGGAGCTAACAAAGAAAAATCATCATTTCATCGTGAGCAGGTCCGGAACGCAACGCGTTAACTGCGCGCGCCAATTCGATTTGAGTCCAGTTTTATTGGATTGCGCGCTTGCGACACTTGCATCGGCCAACGTCCCATTATTTTTCCTTTCATCTCTCTCTCGCTCGCTCGTTTTTTCTCGCCCCCGCCGCGCTTCTTTTATCGTCCAAAGTCCTTCGCCGCGGCGATTTGTAGGGCGTTTTATTGGTACTTGACACCGGCGATCGGTTTATACAGCCGCGCACCCATACGCAGATGCTCGGAGAGGAAGGAAACTCGCCCCGCGCGTACTGCACTTTAAATTTGTAAATGCATATACAGGGGATGGAGGACGTTACGGTAAACGCGCTCGCAAAGTCAACTCTCAAATACGCCCGATGTCCGCTTTGGACGCGTAAAGAGGAAACTCGGAATTAAGCTCGCGACCTTCTCCACTATTTACCTATGACTATATTTGCGCCCCGCAAACAGCCGCGTTTTTTTTTTTTTTTTCTCTTCCCGAGCTTCTATTTGGATAATCGTGCCACGCCAGTTCCCCTTCCCCTTTTCCCCTCTAACACCGTGATAAATTTTTAAAACAGATTTCATTGACAATCTCGCGGAGCGCACTCTCGGTCGCGGCTTTATCGAAACGTAAACGGCGAGTAAACGATATTCGGAATGCGCGAGGAAAGATGAGTCGAGAGCGGCGAGTCGCGAGTTCAAACTGCCTCCATTGATCTGTTCTGGAGCGGCTATTATTTCCGGGATTATAAAATTTATACTCGTATAGAAAAAAGTTTCTGGAGAGTATACACTCAATTCCCAGGAGCGACTTTTAAGACCATTTTAAAATGCTATTAACGTGCGCATCCGAGGAGCGCATCGCAAGATCGTCTTGCGTCATCCATAAGCGTTTTTTCTCCTCCCGGCTCCTTCCTCTATACCTGATACTTGCATTCCATGGCTTCCCTATATAAGCTTAATCTCTTC
Organism: Megastigmus dorsalis; assembly: GCA_900490025.1. NCBI lineage: Eukaryota > Metazoa > Arthropoda > Insecta > Hymenoptera > Megastigmidae > Megastigmus > Megastigmus dorsalis. The sequence goes on from UELU01144728.1 coordinate 10,718, forward strand.
TCATCTTCTCGGCGAGAGACCCTCATCCGAGTTTAGGCTCTTGTATGCGGCGAGCATCTAGAAAAAAGGACAACGGATAAAGAGGGAAAGGGTCTCTGGCGTTTATCTCGCGCATCGATCGCCACGGGGATGCGCCTATCCTTAGTCTATCGACCACACCATCTTACCCGAAATCGTCGAGGATGAATATTTCCCCGGCTTTAAATAAGACGGAAAAGAAAGCACAAACAAACCTCGAGTGCTGCGAGGTGTTTGTTTGAATTTTACAGCGAAACCCGTAATAATTTATGTCTCTTTTAACTCCAACGGATTTCCGAACGTTATATACACAATTTACAGCTTGTTTGTAAACTCTGCGTGCTTCGAGAGTATACCGTTTCTTTTTTGCCTTCGTACGCACGTACAGCCGCGTGTTCTCCCACCTATGTTTTCTTTGATCGTAATATTACATAATTATATTCTTGTTTTAACTGCCGCACACGCGAGGTTAAACAGAGTACGCTATTAAATACAGTAAACATTGGGGAATTTATGAAAGACACACGCATGCATTAGACTGTAAGCAGTAACCAAATCTTGGTAGTTTAGCGCAGATTATTAGAGCAAATGCAAATCGTACATAATAATGCAAAATAGGAAACGACGCCATCCGAGTTTTGTGCAGTATATGTATACGTTGTCCGACGCAAAATTTGCTCTCTCTCTCTCTCTCTCTCTCTCTCTCTCTCTCTCTGGAACCGAATTTCCCGGGCCTTTCTCCTCTCGTTCGCAGGGGACCGCTACCACCTATAGCTCGTTTAATGTATTAACTCTAATTATGAAGTCTACAACATGGCAAATGAACCGTCGAACATGCAAATCGCAGGGGTTGTAACGCGTTATTTTAGTCGTTTGCTCGTTGCGCTCAGCCTTTAATTTTCCCACATAAAACATCTTTTGCGTAGTTATTCTACTTGTTAATACACATTCCAGGATTTTATATCTATGATTCTTGAATATAGAAATTGATGTTTCAAAATTGATTCATTTATTGCTTTAGCTGTTTAATTACTAATAAAGTTTCGTTGATTCGCATAGATGTAGACCCATTAAATTTTCACACTATACATTTTAGTTTATATATTACCGCGCTATATATTTGTATTTGAATAAATTAATTTAAAACTACTTCGTGATTTGTCAGTTATTCATTATTCTGCATTAATACAGTTAATGTATTTATTTCTAATTATTATGCATTAATAGGTATGAACTATTGTAGACGAAATTGGAATTTAAATATATCAAATATTTATCAATGCAATTGTTAAACGTATCTATAAGGTTTATTTATATTTTTTATGCATTTATGTATATTTATGCCTAAATTATAAACGACAGAACGAATACAGTTGAATGAAAATCTAAGCACTTGAATAAAAAAAGGCAATGAATATCGAATGCGCCGAATATCCAAGTGCATTTATTCCCCCTAATTCAGTTTACCCCAAAACCGTCTGATTTTTCTTTCTCATGCACGGGGAGCCGCGTTAGTACAGCATAACGAAATAAAGAAAAGTCAATATCCCATGACATCCTCTCGTTAAGAGTGGGGTTGAGAATTGAGGGGAACGATCCGCTCCGGCCTCCATGCCGTTTCTCCCCCCTCTTCCTTTTATATGTACATTCGACACACGATAAATCGTCCAATGATTAGGCGTGTAAACAAATTTCCTGTCTCTACCCTCCATCGAAATATCCAAACTGCTATTGAGATTTTATTCGTGCTTCAGTTTCGATTCGCGCAAGTTGATTTTTTTCATTTCACCGCAAATAAATGAAAATTTTCAAGATTAATTTCACGATAATCATCCAGTTGCATGATAGTTAATTACATATTTTATTAATAATTAAGAGAATAGGAATTAATCAAACAAATAATTACGCTATTGTCCAATTTTGATTTCATAAAATTATTATTGTCGCCCAAGGCTTGTAACCAAATTAGAATTTAATATGATTCGATTGCATTCGACGCGATTTTGATTAGTTTATTAGTGCGCTCTACTTCATGTCCATATGAGTTCGGTGCTCCAACGGTATCTATAATAAAAATTGTATTTCTACATCGTATATATAACATCAGTATTTTGTCAACCATCCCTAATAAAAATGACATCTTAAAAAATTTGTTTCATACAGTTTAAATTCACCTTTAATGGTATGAGTTTTAATGATTGGTATCCATACTATCCATCTATATTAGCCATTGATTGGTTCATTATAAATTTACGAGGGCCAAGAATCGAAGCGGCATCGCGAAAGAGTGGAAACAACGAACGGCGGTTAAGACTGCAGTACTCGATGGTAAAAATTCCAGTGCAGCGTATCGAGGAGAGTGCACTCGAAGCTGTAGCGATAGGGACGGAAAGCTCCTAATCAGTGCCGCGATACAAGCCCTAGAATGGAAGCTCTTGCGCGCGGGCGGCTGGTGCAATGGCCGCAAGAGAAGAGCGGATCCGCCGCAGCTGTAGGATAGGAAAAAACAATTAGCGCGCTTGAAAAAGCGATTGGGAATTCAGCAGGCTATATACATGGCCTCGCTCCCCGGCAGCCGCGGCTTTTTCTCATCGGTCGCGCTATATATCCAGCCGCCCGAGCCCCGAGAAAAGGTGTAAGTAGCGAAGAGCCGAGGGTGTAGAGAGCAGCTACACCAGCTACCGGCTACCAGTTACCACCGGCAACACCAGACAGTAGACCGAGATAGAAAGCTGCTGCTGCTGCTGCTGCTGCTGCTGCTGCTGCTGCTGCATTCACGCTCTAATTACGAGCGTTTTCCGCGTTCGAGCTCTCGCGCCCCATTGGCTCTTTCCTTGCTTCCTCTTACTTCCCCTCTTTCTCTCTATATCCCTCCGGCTCCGAAGTCTACACGTCGCGTAGGATCCTCACGGCTCCTCCACTACCTCTCATCCTCTTCTGCCCACTCGCATTGTTTCGCTCGACAGTTCGCCGCTGCACCGGAGAAATCGGAGGATAGAGAGAAAGAGCAAGAAAGAGACCGAGAGAGAGGAAGAGAGAGACTCATCCTTCGTGACACGTCCAATTCGCGTAAGAAGCTTGTCGTGCCTTTCTCTCTCTCACACACACACACTCCACTATGTATCTTTTCCTTTCTATGTGTGTGTGTGTGTGTGTACAGTCTCTGGAGGATGTCTGATGATTCCAGCCGCGAGCCTGAATAGATTCCACGTGATCCAAGCCGCGACTTTTCTCTTTAGCCTGTGTTTCGGCTATGGGAAATCTTTCATCGACTGCATGGCGCTTGACAGAGGCACAGGAGAGAGAGAGAGACGAAAGCTTCTCGTTGCACTTTCATCTTCGTACTTCTTTTCTTCGCCCACAGCTTCTGTTTCACTCTCATCCCCTTCCGTTCGCAATTATCGCTGTCTCCAGCCTTGCACGTTCTTCTTATTCTGTCTTTTATCTTTTTTCCCTTTTTCTTTGTGTTACCGATTGATTTGTCGCGATTGCTGTCTAACGACGTGTTTTATGGCGCTGCGTGATGTCTCCGCAAGGATATAAAAAATTCTTTGCCTTCGATAATGAAAATATTTTCTTCGGATTAGTTGTCAGTAAAACTGACAGTTCTAAGGTAATTATTATCGTAGAAACTCAGAATAATTTTTATTCATTTTAACTTGACAATTGAAAATACAATTTTTGAAACTTATCAGGTCTTATAAGCATTTTCATGTGATAGATTACTTGGTAAAATTAAAAAAAAACTATATTAAATATATTTATATGATATTTGTCATAATCATGAATCTTACAAGAAATATTCTGTATTACTGTGTATATAAATTGTAACGCTTATGGATAACGATAAAAGTATTTCATACACTAGACAGCAAGGGATCGATTTATCCGATATCGATGGCTCGAGCCATGAATGAGCTGCTCGTGATAATCGGGCGTTATTTTTAATGAAAGAGGAGCCGGTAATCGACTGAATTAGCCAGGGCTCCTGTGCGCGTGTTTTTTCGGCTAACCACCATTCGGATTCCCCTAGAGCCAAGCCCAATAAACCGCTTCTTGTTTCCATTACTAACCCCGCGCTGCACTTTAAGTATCGTGATTAACGAGCACCCACACAACTAACATTTCGCCCTCTATCCGGTCAGGAATTCCTTTCAAATTCGTTCGCCGAAACAGCTTATAGGTATTTTCACATTCTGAATTGTTTGAAAATATGTATTCTTATTTTTCTCAAATGTATAGATCACATATAGTGCTTTTACGCTTAAATTCAAGCTTATTATTCTCATACATATTGCTCTTATACACAACAGTATTTTGGACTAATCATTCTATTTAGCATTCCACGATCAAGCAATAAAATCTATATTAAATTAAGCATTTTTACAATATTAATGACAACAATCCTTCGATCGATGTTATCGTCTATTGTATCGCATATACCAGTGGAATGCATACCGCTGACTAATGCAACAGTCAACGACAACTTTCTGATAAGTGATGGCATGCGACTCTAGTACCATAAAGTATACAACAACGTGCCAGGATGATTGATTCCTCGCGCAGGAGCAGTATAACACGCACTATTCGGTCAATCCGCGTAGCCTTGGCTACGCGCGTCGATAACTTCACCATTATATACATCCGAGACATCTGGCAGTACAAATGTTGCAATGCGCGCATCACAAGCGCTCCCGGGAGGACCACTTGCCGACTATCCCTTACATGTAATATCTTATATCAGCCCATTCTTCCATACCGATTTGTTTATCCTGCTCTACGAGATATATCCCCGGCAAAGGAAGCCAGCTTCCCTCGTGAAAACAAAAGGAGCCTGAAAATATTTAGAAGCCACGATCTCCTTTCTCCGGATCTTCCGAGGGATCTTCAATGGGCGTTTTTTTTTTTCCACCGAGGTCGGAATTCCTCGGCTGACTGACGACTAGCTCGATATCGCGAGGGGTTCACGCAGCACACACCGCGCAATCATCCGTGAATTCCCCACTCGCTCCTTTACATTCCGCAATAACAACGTCGTCCTGCAGATATCCCACACAAAATGTGCATAGCCGAGGCCAAAGCACTGCCAGGGGCAGCTGTGTTACCTTTAAACCTACCCTACATTCTGCACCGTTTCAGCCTCTGCAACCATGTATGTATGTATGTGTATCTATATAGCGTCGCTCGTTTAACCTTCGTTCAAATGTTATTATTTGAATAAATTCGTGCGCACCTAGATTAATCTTAGCTTGCTAAAGTTTTCTGTTGACCTAGATTAACGTATTTAAAAAAAAAATATTCCATAATATTTGCTTCAACAATTTCAACCAGAATAAATCCATTATCTTCGTCGTACTATTGTTGCAGACAAATAGTTACTAGAACCCAATTAATGCCATGCAACGGTAGCACTGAAAATAAATAAAAAATAAGGAATATAATTTTCGAATATAATAAATTATAATCAGTAATTGTAGTTAAAATAACATGATCTATCAGTAAGCAAATGCGCGTAAATTGAAATTGCTTTAGATGTGCTAAGGCTCAATGTTGCATTCTGTAGTAAATTGCAAAAAAAAAGGAAGAACAGGTCGTTCTAAATGTCAAAAGCTATGATACGTGTATTTATTCAGTTGAACTTAACAACTCTCTCGCCATCGGGTACCTCTTTTACATTTAAATTGAGTCAATATATGCGCTCATAAACTTGGCGGCCTATAGGATGAAAAGATTGCATTTAATTCTATGAAGCATCAAAGCACATTTTTATATGCGCCCGCTGCTCTGTATAATGTGGAAAGCATTTTTTACCGCAGTTCTGTTTCTTAAAAAGAGAGCGAGAGTAGCATGTAACGCTTGTATACACACACCGGGATTGTATCTCGTGAAAAATTCACGGAATATAAGCGTCAAAAGATAAAAGTAATACATTTTACAATATGAAATGCTTTGATCCACGAGAAGCATGAAGCATCCCTCTTCTTCCCCCACTAAACGCTCTCTGCTCTTTCTCTCTCCTCGCTAAAAACTTTAGCGACTTTTTCTTCTATATTTTCTCACAACTTTATTCTTTATTTGTATCGCATTCTTTTATAGGGTATAGTAAAAATTTCACTACTATTGCTACTATTACTTTATTTTTGAAGAACTTATTGTTGGAAAAACGAATTGATATTGGATTTCTATATAGCATGCTGCATAATTTGTGTATACATTGAAGATATTCAGTTGCTGATGGATTTTAATCGCTAGTTCAAATTTTGAAGGACCGTGCGCGTAGTTAATAGTTATGAATATTTTCCTAGAAATTTATAATTTGTTGCTAGAACTGCACTGCGTAACGTTTATTGACACCATTATTCCAGGAATAATACAATAAAATCAAATAATGTCTTGACGCTACCACGTCTAGCATAACCATGTAAATGACGGTATAAACTGAAAATTTTTATTTTAAATTATATATAGATGTATGAACAGATGTATTTGATCATTTGCCTACGCTAAAGTCGGTCGACCGTTGATTAATTGTCGCGTAAACTAGGGCGTACTACTCGTTTAACTGGAACGTTTTATCAAAAGTTCCAGCTACATTTTCTCCGTCAGTTCTCGGTTTCGTGTCATTGACAGGATCGATTTAAAATTTACCAAAAGCCTCGACGAAACGAAATGAATTTGGATAAAGTAGATTCTCTGCAGGTATCGCTAGAATTGACGACACTACATTAGATATTGTATGGAAATTGCGACCTCCACTGCGCCATTATTTACCCGAGGTGTGCAAGCCTTTATAGAGAATAATCGAGAGGACAATTCGTTAGACAAATACGTAAAGAAAGGAATATCTTATTATATAATTTTTATTGACATGGGGGACATTTATGTTAAAGAGAATAAAAATCCTCTGATAATAATTCACTGTGACTTAACTCGCTTATTCATTGACTTTTTTGAGGAACTTTTTATTCGTGTCAATTTCAAAATTCGTGTTATTCGTTTTTTTATATAATATCAACTGAAAAATAACTTTTAAGATTCATTGATTTTCTTTTATTTTATTTCAGAAAATGACTACTTGATATTTAATTTTTTAATTTTTTTCGTAGTGTAAGATTAATATTTAAAAAAATTACAATACATAGCGTTTGAAAGAGCCTCAATTACTTACAATTTGATACCTTCTTTTTTAAAACAACTTCCATCGTTTTTTTTTGTTATTTTGAAAATTGTCATTTCTTAAAACGTAGGTTATAAGTTATGAATCTCTTAATGAATCTTTATATAAATATTTATTCAATTATTGAAAGGAAGCCGTACATAAAAAATTAGACCTACCTTACCGGTATTCAGATTATTCAATTTACGTTTGAGGGATTTATCATAATCACTTCAAATAAATGAGTTATTAGCTATTATTAGAAGTAAATGTATTTTAAAAAATAATTACATTTTTTTCTTAGAACGATTCTTCTTTAAAACGATGTCAGTGATAGTAGTAATTAGTAATTTTAGATGTACTCGATTTCGGAGTATTCTTTTCTGTACTACTATTTGGTGAAGTATCCTTTGGACTTTCAAATAAACGTTGCGATATACTTAATCAGAATTCCTTACTATTACAGTTGGAGTTCCATAACTACCTAATTTTTTGCCCCTTCATTTTTATTTTTATCCTAAAAATTTAGTTAACTGATTAACAAGAATGCGCTATTATTTATTTAAAACTTTGCACTTTAAAATTGTTAACGTGAATGTGAATGAAATGCATACTTGTAAAGCGCTTAAAGTTTCATAGAAAAAGGTTTCTTAAAGAGGAAATATTAAAAAATATCTTAAAAATTTACTCCAACATTAAGTGAATGTTCAAAACTCACTTTACTTTTTCTTGCTCAAGAATTTACAATGAATTTATAATGAATAGTCAGTTATGTATAGTAAATATATTGTCAGAATTCGTACTATTTTCACTATATTACCATAGCAGCTATTATAGGGGATACTACATTGCAAAAATTCGTACTATAACATACAATAAGTTTCCTCAACACTTATACGATAATCTGCACTATATCAGTATAGTAGCTACTATAGTAATAATCCGTTCTATAATCATGACTATATAGATCATTAATGTAACTACTCCAGTACGTACTGAATACATACTATCACTTTCTATTATACGAATATATATTGCTAATCATAGTACAATTTTAACAATACGTATTAACTAGATGGGTAAATGAAATTTCAGAAGAAAAGCGAATAAATATAAATATTTAACTCAACCATTCAAGTAAAAATAAATTACTCCAAGTTCTGATAAAATTCTTTGAGTCAAAGTTGTTCTATTTTATTGTTATGAAATGCTTAGAATGAGTTTTTACCAGTACACTCTTAAACAGTTTTAAAGTGCATCTCATTACATACTGTTACATATTATTTCCGTCTTTATTAACAGCAGATAAATAAATAAACGAGGAAGGGATTTTAAAATTGAATTACCGTGGGTGTACTTGAATGCATCCTCATCATATCGTTATCAAAAGCGTCTGTATAATCTTCTTTAAACATGGAAATTTGTGTCGGACTTATAACTCTTAATCCAGATTTTGGCCCTAGCATAATATAATTATAAAGATAATTAATTATATAAAAAAGCAGTTACAGATAGACAACTACGAAATTACTACTCAAACAACACAATAATGAATTTGCATAAATTTGAAAAGTGTTTTTTTATAAAGCTAATAGTTCATTATGAAGAGAAATGTAGTTAAAAACTGGCTGCGCTAGAGCGCTAACTTCACGGTGCCCTAATGAACTGTTTGCACCACTGACAAGAGTGACAACGGATTTATGCTAGTCAGTGCTATAAAATATTGTACGATACCCATGCCCTAAGCAGCCCTTTAAAGTACGGTGTTTACGACACTTGTATCATAATATATTAATACCTGCAAAAATTTGTAGTTTTAAATTTTAAATTTGTAAAGATTCATTCCTTTCCTGTATCTCTACATATTTTAGTTTCAATTTCTCGAACTTGTCAAGCAGATCCCAGTATTTTTTTTATATTTGTTCAATTCTTGCAGTAAATCATCGTTATTTTCCAATTTTGAATTGACTGAGCACTTTTTCAAAGTAGAAGATTTTCCAGGACTTGAATTTTCCAGCAATAAGTTTTTGGAATTTATAAATGTATTCATTTTTTCGTCTATTATATCTCCTTCAAGCTGCTTTAATGCAGCAGCTGCTGCTTTCTTCTTTCTCTTAAAATGAAATGTCTTGTTAAATTATATAGAATAAAAGTATTCGTGCTTTAGGGAAGACAGGAGACAGACTTGATTGAGTTATTTACCTGAATGAAGTGGCGTTGGTGTCAGGCAAAGAACTGAGATACCAATCAAACGATTTATTAAAATAAAATGTTTATAAGTACATTATTATACGTATTAAATAATGCTGCTGGCATCTAATTTCTTCGCCTGACACGGGCGCCGCTTCATTCAGTTGAGTAGCTGAAGCAGCAACGGTCCCCGCTTCTTCTCAATGTGCTAAAGTTAGTTTGAAATTCATAAACTTCTAGACATTTTTCTAGTTTTGAAATTTTTCAGGTAATCGACATTTTACGAGCTGTAATCCAAATTTAGAATACATTTTCATTGCCATTATAATAGAAGAATAGCTTGATTGTTTGAAATATTTATCGAAATCATGTAAAATTTATTTTATAGAAATTTTAAAGTTAATTTATAAATCAGATTGTGTTGCAACTTATCAATAACCTTGTTTGAAAGTTACTAAGCTTAATATTTTAACATATGAACCCAATCGGAAATTGCAATCAGCGCATATTTTATCACCTATTCTAAAATCAATTGGTTAATTTGTTAAAGAGAGAAGTTTGAAAAACTTAATGTCGGTAAAATAAGCGACTCCGGCATCGCCTTAAAATTATTCGTATTTAAAATATTTTTTATTCGATCTAATAGGCGGAATCCACACATCATGGCCCTTTCGATTTAAAGTAATATATTTTTAACCGGATTAATTTGAATCGTAAATATATTAAAAATGATTATAACGAATTATTTTACAAAGATTAGTTTTGTAATCGCTTAGTGGCACTTCAAACTTGCAAGTGGCTAGATCTAATCTTGATTAGTATGCAAGTACCATTAAACGATTACACACACCAAATTAAAAATACTCAGGTATTAAAAAATTCGATTAGAATATATAAGATAAACGCGGGATTAAAAACGATTGGGAGGGATTCATACAGCGAAAAAAAAAACATTTATAGCACTGCGTGGCATAAATCCGCACTTATGTCATGCCAATCCGTGTCATAAGCAGTCCATTTTTGCACCGTGAAGTTAGCGCCCGAGCGTAGCGAGCGATAGGCGTGACATTGGATTTATCTAGTCAGTGCTATAAAATATTGTACGATACTTGTGTCCTAAGCAACCCTTCAATGCACGGCGTTAATACCCGCCGTGCCGTAAAGTGCAACTTAAGCCACTAGTATAGTATAGCCCTATATAAAAAAGTGATGACCGGATGTTGTGAAGCCAAGATAAACGTTATGTGATTGGCTCATGTAGTGCGCATGCGTTTGAGTCAGGAAGTCTAAGCATTTTCTAGGTTAGGGCGTGCAACGCTCGCTGTTCAAACTCTAGTGTACTATAAAACCGATAACGCAGCTTTGTAGTAATTCTAAACTAGCAAATTGAAATTAACTAAATTCATAAGGTAAGGAACGATTAAAATTAAACAAAACCGTTAAATAGTATTTAAAAACGATACATTATAATTTAAATTATGAGAAGAAAACCGTTAAGAGATATTTAAACCGATAAGGAAATTCAACAATTAAACAACAACATTAAAATGCATTTTAAATGTATAAAATTTTAAAAAAATGTAAAAGGTATGAAAAGAAAGATTATAAAGGACTATTCTGTAACAATAACTGCTATTAAAAGTCAATTTATTACGACTAAATGAATATAAAAAGGGATATAAAAATATTAACAATCTATATTAACCCATTAACGACCAAGACCCCAAATTTTCAACAACTTTTTCCAAGTATTGGGTTATTGGGTTATTGAGTTATTGGGTAATTAAGTTTTTGAGTTATTGAGTTATTGGGTTATTGGGTTATTGTTCATTCGTATTCAGTGACTTCAACAGCCACGGAGTAAGTATTTCTAGATCAAAATGTATATTTCGGTAAATTTTCAGTGCGCAATTTTGAATTATCCATCTTGGATTTTGAAGAGTTAGAATTGTAATTGTAGATGCGTACTTAGCGACTTTAAATACCACCAAGTAGTGAGTTATTGGGTTATTGGGTTGTTGAGCTACTGGATTATTGGTTTATTGAGTTATTGGGTTATATACTTACTGTAAATTCGTACTCAGCGACTTCAAAAACCTACGAGTAACTATTTACATAACAAAATATATATTTAAAAAAATTTTTAGTCGGCCATTTTGAATTTTCGGTCCTGGATTTAAATAAATAAAAATGCTAATTACAGATTCGTTTTCCAAAACCCCGAGTAAGAAATTTTAAGAAAAAAGAAGCTAATGGAAATCGTGTGTTTCAAACTGCACTTTTTCTGTATTTTCTATCGAATTTACACTGCGGAGTGGCCTACATTATTGCAATTTAAACGCAAAACAGCCTACATTTCAAATTTACTGGAAAATAATTCACTGGATTTTCGGATGGAAATCCAGCAGGATTTCCAGCTGCTAATCCAGCTGGAGTTTTTTAACAGGGTAGTGAAGGTTCCGTGACATTTTTCTCGAATATCTTAAAATCTTAGGCGCATAAGCTCTAAAAAACACCAAGTGTTTATGTGCAAAGTATGTTCTTCTTCTAAGAAAATAATTTGACACGTACTTTTTTTTCGATATCAATAAAATTGCAGGACATGCTCTCACGTTCGATTTAATAGGAAATCATCATTGATTATTATAATACAACTTTTCATTACTTAATAAATTTAATTTCAAACTGGAATGAATTTTATGTAAATAGATTCGATCATTGAATGTTTTGTTAATTACTTTTAAAATTAAATCCAACTCCAGTTATTTGCATGTCTTTTCACGCACCTCTATCGGAATTTTTTCGAAACACTTTAAATCAACTCAACACTGAAGGCTGAACGCAGTAGTAGCTGGTAGTAGCAGATAAGGACGAGCTTTACCTTACCATCTGACGCTAATACCATATGTCAGTATTGGTATAACTTTTTATATAGTTCACACTAAGCAGGTGTCGCCATCTGAACCAATAAAACTTTGCATTTTGCGACCTGTACGTTACCTTATGTCGGCTAACGTAGAATGTTTTATTACACGAGTACATTGCAGATCAGTTTGGAGCGCTCGGCTACATGGAAACTGTGGTGGCATGCACATAACGCCTGGGCAATTTAAAGTCAATTATTATTACTTTTTACGACGCACATTAGACATTTTTTACGACGAAAAGCTGCGTTCCTACGTAGTTCGGGACTCTCGGCTCGACAACGCTTAACAAATGGGATGCTTTAGTTTCTCATACATACATAAGTATATATGCGTACATACACGATGAAGAACACAAGAGACTGAAAAATCACGGCTCGCTACTTACAAATTCTGATTTCAACGACCCGTTGTTTATTCTCAGTTCACAACATGTGCACGAATCCCTGTACACCGATACCCATACACATACAGTTTGCTCGTGCAGATGGTCCGACATTAACAATGTAGGATAGTCGCCGACAAACTGGGCGCGATAACAGCAATTCGCCATTTGGCATTTAGTATTCGGCACGATGCGCCGGCAAATCGTTTTCCCGAGGTGAGCCTTCTAACCGAGTCACGATTTGCATTTTCTTCTCCCTCTCGCTCGCACCGTGCGCTCCTTCTTATACTTGCTATACTTATATATACCTGCAGCTACTACACCAAGACCGTACTCTTTTTTTTAAAACCCACAGCCGTGGCATCTCCCTCGCTCTCTCTCTCTCTCTCTCTCTCTCTCTCTCTCTCTCTCTATCTTACCCACACCAACGCCTGATTTCAATAATTTAGTCGAATAAAGGCCTTGCCTTGTGAAATAGACCTATTCTGAGAATACTGACCCTAACATTACGTTGGGAAAAAAGTCAGGATTTCAGGAACGAGCTTCGCATGTCGAGTTCGTCTTTTCACATTTAGTATTGGTATGCTCGATTCAAATGCTAGTATATTTTATTTTAAATTATATTACACGAAATGACGATAACAATTTTTGAATGTGAAATCGATCATTGTATAATAATGAGCAATTTTACAAGACTAATTTAGGTTCAAAATTGAACAGATTTTTCGTAGAAAAATTCGTAAGTTCCAGAACGTTGACTCAGCGCACATACCTATATTTTGCACAATTTCTGTCGAAATTCTAAGCCAGAAAATTTATATAATTAAATCGTACAATTACTGGTGCACCGAAAAAAAAAATACATTCAAACTCGGAAACCTATTTGTGTAAAAAGTTCGCAGTACATTCACCTATAAATAATTATGTTAGTTTTTAAATAAAAAATGACGATACTACACTTTATAATATAATAAAACTGCCAATTTGTAATCGTTTTTCTAGTCTTTAAAATACAATATTTCAGTTAGTAATTTAAGTGGCAGTTTATAAATTTTGCCGAAAGCGTCATTTTATAAAATATCGATCCTAGTTTGTTTAAAATTAATGACCTGTGAATAACCAACGCAATAAAAATAACGCTTAATCGCTTTTAAACTACATTTTGAAAATAAATTAAAAGAGCATAAATATTACACTCAATTTTTGAGTTATAAAATAATAATAAATGCGGTAGCAACCAATTAATGTTTATGTAATATTTAGTAATATTAATACAAGCGCATCGTAAGACATTATTTAACACCATCTCTAATCATTTTTTATTTCACGTGGCTATACACTCGATATATTTTTGATGGAATTCACTGTTGACGATTCCCATTTCAACGAATGTTTAATTGCCTGCACTGCATTTACTATATAATCCAGGTAAAATTTCACCCTAGCCAATTTGGAGAGTGAAAGTGTAATATAAATATTATCCAATGGTTTTACCATACCGCAAGCTGCATCGAGCTAGAATTGCACGCGCGAACTCGTTGTGGCGGAATCGTTTAAGTAGGACATTAAAGGCCCGATCCGCGCGGTGCAAAGTATCCTTTAGCCGTACTTCACTTATCGCCACGAAGTCGGGCCCATTTGGATCGGCACACGAAACCCTAACTCTCCGAAGGAAAGTCACTCCTGCAGCGAATAGATTCGCAGTAAACACAAAAGTCCGTGAAATGAGCGCGGAGTCTCGTAATGGACGAGTGACCGATGGCAATTACCAGCTCTCCGACAATCATCATCAGCTCGGGCAGCACAGCAAATAAGAGCTGCGGGAGAGTCAGCAACGTCGAGCGCGCGGCTCTAACACCGCGGCAAATCGTTTCCGTTTTCCCTTTTCTTTTACCGCGAGGCTGCTGCTGCTGCTGCTGCTGCTGCCGCTGTTGCTCAGGCCGAGGCTCAGGCTGAGGCCGAGGCTGCCGCGAGCTCGCGTATATACCTGCCTAGTCGGCTCGGAGCGCCGTCGCCGACGAAAGTGAAAACAAGACATTCTAGTATACCGAATAACGGAAATGGCGAAAGTCAGCGGCCCTATTAGGGACCGACTGCACAGCCATTTTATATGGCATTATTCCGTGTGGCCGGTGTTGCTGCTGGATCTTTCGGATTCGCGCTTTCACCGCGACAGATGTCAAACCAGCTTTTCACCGTCTAGGACGACGAATCAATGATCGGAGCGCGAGCCGAGTGATATAGGAGGATGCGGCCACTGTCTTGGAATGTCTCTCAGCCTTCGCTTGGGCTCTCGAGCATCTTTAATAAAAAGCAGTCGGGGATGGCCTGCTCGGAAAATAAGACATTCTCGCAGCAGAGGAAGAAAAAAAAGTCTCGCGTAAGTTAAATGATCCAGGTAGCTGTACACCGAAGCCATGTGGAAAACGCGGCGGAGCTACTGACCGTTTCGCCGCCGTATATAGATAACTCGTGGATCTCGCTCCCAGGGCAGCAAAAACAATGCGCAATTCCGATTCCTTATCTTCCCGGTTCTTTTTTTTTTTTTATTTTTATTCAGCTTGCGCACTGCTCGCTCCGAGGGGCCCGCGCGCGCGCGATTTCTTATTGTTACGACGAATCGGTTTATTTTCCTACCGCACACCGCTGCTGCTGCTTTTATTTTTCGTATACACACGAATTATACGTTATGCCCTCTCCATTGGCTTTTTCAAAGTGCGCTTCTCACGTTTTCGCTTTTTTTTTATCCTCTCCTCTTCCCCGTTGGCGAGGATATATAGGTACCTGCATATACGTACGGCTTTCAGCACATGTTTAAGGAGGTGCGGGGCTCGCGACTAATGAATATTCAAAACAACACGCTAATTAACAAAGGAAAAGGAATAATTGGGGCATCGCTATAGCGCCGGATATCTTACTGTTGAACTACTTCTCTCTACGGCTAAGCGCGTGTCTCCGTATATGTCCTCTATATACGAATGCGAGCCGTACAATATAATGACAAGCCGTTTTTTGCGCTGCCTTTACGATCCGCCGTTAAATAATCGGTGGATGCCGCGAGAAATCATTCCGCTTTCCCGGACTCGGGGCGTGTGTGCACGGAGGGAAAAAAAAGAGGGGGGACTTGCGGAGAAAGAATCCACGCAGCCTTGGGAAGAGTGAAAATTCTGGCGATGAGCGGCGGCGGCGCAATTTTTCCCACGCGGACGCACCAAAAGCTGCTGTATACGCATCCGAGACACGTATATATATGTATAGAGAGTCGCGAGCGGTTATCGCGTGCAGCCGAAGAGAATGCGCGGCCGCGAGAAAATCGCACCTGTTTGCACTGGCAAAACGACTTCCAGAACGCTCGGCGAGCATTTCCTAGTCATAAAAAATTTACTCCTCGCTCGCGCGCCCGGCCTATTATATAGCTGCTGCGAGCGCCGCGCGCACGCGCGCAAGTGATCCTCGACATTTTCTTTTCCCCGCGAGCTCCGGCGAACAAAGTACTTTCTCTCGAGTTGCAATCTTTTTCTTGGCTCCCCATCCTTTTTTTCCTCTCCTCGCCAACGTCTCCTTCTCTGAGAGACTCGCGTCGACTCACCGACTAGCGAAAAACCCGAACCCAATGTCTGTATGCATTTTGCGTCAGTCGACCCACTCCCGGCATTCTTAATGTTAAAAAACATTAATTACTCTCCAAGTCTATTTATGAAACGAAAATATACGAAATCTATAATTTCAATACAGTCGATTGAGATTTGCCGAGCTAACCGGGATTTATAAACTTTTCTGTGTCGATTTTCGACCTGGAAAGGAATCCATAAAATTTGACAGAATTAATTCTTTGGAAATTTGGCCAATCCACCGCGTCCTTTGAATTTACATTGAATATTTTAATGTAACGATCTATTTGCATGTGCTGGTGTGGATATAACGATGACTTTCTCCCGGTTTACATTGATCTGAAGTAATCGTCTTCCAGCTCGTTAATTTCGAAAATGCGAATCATTCGGAAACATCGCTCTTGTTATCCGAGTCTCGCGAATTGGAATTCGATATCGGACCGTTAAGCATATCAACATACCACGACCCGTAAAATCGAATTTCGCAATTAAAACTAATTTACAGAGCTCGATGTTTATATGTATATATATGAATAGAAGGACCTTATCGCGCTTTCTCAAAATAAAAATTCCATTTTATTTATTTTACCTGTTGTACGAGCGAAAAAGATCGTGCGTCTAGATAAACTTTACGTGCAATATTTATTATGAAATTACGCGTTTATTTCGTATTAATTTACAATAGACACAAGTAACACATTCCCAACTATAGAAATCACCATGAGAGTTTGCAACGACTTTCGAGAAAAATTGATTTCTGAGGCTTGATTTCTGAGAAAGTTTGTAAAGTAATGCAGAAACAGAAATTGTAATAAGGTGTCTGTAAGCTGAGCTTTTATAAATTTTTTCAATAATTCATATTGAATTGCCACGAAAGCGAGCTTAGATGTTTATTATGTTCAAATAGAACAAAAATTGATATCTGTTTCGGTTTTATACGTTTTTCTGGAAAAATTTAAATGGTTTCTTCGGCAAGAGGCGTTTTACCCACGGCTACCGATCCCCTATACAACTTCAGCGAGTCATAAAATTTTGAAAGTTTCTCATTTCCATACTTATTACATTTACATTCGTTATGGGAGAGAACAGAATGGATCAGTTAAGGCAGATATACGCGGGTATATTTACGAGAACGAAATCCTGTCAGTTATTGAATGCAATTATTCAACAACAAAGTAATGGGAAAAAAAAGCAGGCCGTATTTGCTTATTAATTCACGGCGAATTTCAGGTTCGAATTCAATCCGTCCCTGATGGATCGCCACAACAACATTAGAAGAAAGTTTCCCAATCGTGGTGACGTAAGCACTGCCTCGTATACAGAAACTGCAGGATGCACCTGCCAGGCATACAAAACACACTCGAATGAAATACCCATATTTCACGGCACCAACGCGCGTCTCCTTGGTAATCGAGGACTATAGAATTACTCGTGATAAAAACTCTGCGCAACCACAAGGTTAAGACTAAACGCACGAATCATTGGCTGCAGTAAGACAAACGATTATTTATTCGGCTGCGTCTACGAATAACACACAGACACACACACAGACACACACACACACACATATAAACTCACATATGAGAGGCGTGCATAACGTAATTACGTAAGTCGAAGCGCTCGAGCACGAGCGATATCGAAAAACCAGATCACATACCATAGAACTCGGGGAATGTCGAAAGAGACAATTAGCCATAGGAGAGCGTAGTGTATACGAGCTTAAGCGTATAGAGCCGTAACACCTTGGCAATTAGAGAAGAGCTTTCGAGACCGTGTGTGTACCTACTACTACTGCTACTACTACAGGTATACATATATAGCGGGGACGTCGTCTCGCCTGCAGCTTCATTTACAGCAGAACAAAAGAAAACTCTTGCGCACTGCACACGTGTGTACGTAGAGTCTTGACGTCTGGTGACGAAACCTGCATGCACACATACGAGCGCGCACTTCTTTTTTCGCCTTTACCAGCTCGGCTGCAGTCTCTCTGTGTCTGTGTGTGTGTGTGTGTGTGTGTGTGTGTGCGTGTGTGCAGTATTCCAGCTCCATCTCGGCGACTCTCGCCTCGGTAACGTTACTGGAACGTTGGCTCTATAGCGAAAGAGGCCGTTACAACATTTTTGCTGACTGTTGTAACGACATTATAATAAGCCTGGAAGATGCTCGACGAGTGCCGATGATCGAGCGAGAGAAAAAGGTGTAGCCGACCGCCGAAGCCTGGAATGATCAAATTTTTCGTTCCGAACATTTCCGCCCTTTTTCCCCAGTCCTGTTTCTAACCTTTATTTTCAAGTGTCATCTTTATTCAGCGTTACATAAACATCTCAATCACTGCTGAGCAAGAACGCGGTTGAGGAACATTTTTCAAAGATCGCGCTTTCCCGGTTAAGCTGAACCTGCAGCGTACGACTTCGACTCCAATCCACGGAGCCTCCATTCTCGGTAAATTTTTCTTCCCCCTCCCCCCTCGATGACCTCGACGCTGAGCCGCGAGATAGAGAGAGAGAAGTACGCGCGATTTGAATCCGGCGCCTCCGCGCGCGCGACTACCGCAGTGGAAATTCGCTCGCGAGAGAGCAGCGAACGAGGCCGAATTACGCAACGCTGCTCGACTTGTGTGCAGTGCAGTGCCGAGAAGTGCAGCGGCAGCTCTCGCCTACCTTTCCATGCTTATTTTGCCGCCTGTGCAAATTGCCTGACTGGATCTAGCCTATGGGTGTGTGTATGTGTGCGTCGGGCCTGGTGACACGTACACTGCACGAGGCCCTGTATCGGTGTACGTATCCCGGGTAGGAATTTGTTGTGGTCGATACTGTATGGCGGCGTCGGTAAATGTCGCTCTACTGGAATAAACGCTACCGGGCCACCATCGGTATACTATCCCCGCAACGTTTTGCCCACTTTTATCACTGACCATTTTATCCATTAAAGTATCATTATAAACATAATAGCGATTGCATCACCGCGGATTCAAGTGTGTCGGAAAAGTGTGCGTATAGCTTGAAAAAGGCCGCAGCTGACGCAGCTATTTTGCCGCACTTCGGCAAGTGTTAGTTTTATGCGACTGCGGTGCCGATAGCTCGCAAAGTACAGTATTCGTGCAGGTGGAAGCCGTGATATTATTTGAATTTACACCGACGTTTTTAACGCTGGTCGCATGTTTAGGGGTATAAATCAATCCGTATATTAAAAAAAAAAAAGATTGAAATTGAAATTGATTGATTAAGTTGTAAAACAAATGGGTAATTTAATTCTCTACAATAGAAAGTATACAAGAACATTGATAAAATTAATATCGTAAAATGTGTTGCAATGTACACTTACTTTTCACGAAAATTGTATGTAATTTACGACCCACCGATTCGCTCAAACGATTAATTCCTTTATCAAATTAGCGAATATTGGAGTGCAACGCCTAACGCACGCAGACCGGCATCGAAAAAGTTTTACAATCCACAGCTGCAGCTGAGCTCGCCGTGTCGGCATGAATCGATCATAGGTATCGGCGCTGGGCAATTTTGCATGGAACGTTACGAGCCCCGGCTTAATTATACGCCGGAATTCAGAAATTGTATTTAGTACCGTTTAATGAATTTTCTTTTGTTCGTGCGGGCGGTTTTATGTCCTTTTTAGGGGGTGAGATTTTATGGGACGAATTTCACACGCAGATACCGTCCGCTATCAGGATTCCGTGTGTTTCTTAAGGTTCAAATGCAATTTTGAAGAAATAATAGAGCGAATTGGCTACACTTACGAGGTGCAGTCGCGCAAATCCTTTCACGTAGACGCGCGCGCGCGCCTGGCAAGCGTGAGAATTTCGTGGCAGCTCCAGAGCGAGAGAACGAGAGAGAGGGAGAAAAATCACGACACTTCCGAAAGAATATACGCACATTACGCTCATGGCTTCTGCAATGCGCCCATCGTTTTCTCGTGTATCCAGTAAAATTGGCGCATTAGTCGGTACTTTTTAACGACGGCGCGCGTAACGAAATGAAAATGAAAAGAGGAGGTTTTGCAAAATATCGTTAGCGCGCGCTATACGCGACCTGGTATTTGACGCTTTGGAAATAACCGGTACAAATGAGACGATGTTGCGATACGTCGGCCGGAACAATTATCGAGTATCTAGAAGAATGCGCCAGCGCGACCGATGCGGATTACTGCAGATTGACGTACAGCGTAAATTATTGCCATCGATCTGCAATTGAATCAATTATGCTTTTTTTATTGGCATTGATTTTTAATTGAAACCAGTGCGGGAGTACATTCATCATTGCGAATGCTCATAAACTGAGCGGTTTTTCGAAGATTTATTACCGGCGATCCGTTACGCACAAGTTCGAGAATATAAAGGAGCTCGACAGCTATTTAATATTATATATATACTTGGATCTACAGCAGACAAATAGTTCGCTTATAGAAAATTTAAACGCTTCGATGAATAGCGCGTAAGAATCTCGTTTAGAAAATACCTGCGCTGCACGTGTGGCCTTAATTTTTCGGATAACGCGCCGCGCCGGGACATAGTGCATGGAAATCCATGAAAATGCATGAGCACTATGCAAGAGACTCGCGAGATCGAGCGCACATATATATACGGATGAATCAGGAGAGCAACAATTCGCCGGAGGTGAAAAATGAAAATTCTTAGTCATTCCCTCGGATAGCGATTGCGCCTATATATCGACACTGCTGCAACCTCGTATATATACAGTGTATATAGACCTCGATGAAATTCCTTCCTTTTCCGGGGAGGGAGACACTTAATGACTACATGCGCTCGCCACACACACACGCACACGAGGTGGTTTTCATCGTGCGTGTAAATCTTGGCTCGATTATGGTTCGACGCGCGCCTATATACATATAGGTATCACTGCACACACTGCATGCGCTTAGAGAATTCGCTCGACGCGAATGAGAGAGAGAGAGAGAGAGAAAGAGGGAGCGACCCGTTGCATACCACCACACACGTATACGAACTTATCGTCTTGTATATCTTTCGCCAGGTATAAAACACCGCAGTCGACGGTCCGTATATCATATCGCGGCGCGCAATTAGGTGCGCATATTGATAAAATTCGACGGTGAAAAACCGAGTGCGTCACCATGGACCAACTGTATATTATAATACACTTGCTGGCAGATTCTCGTGTGCATACCTTGGCGACGCGAAATTCTCTTGTGCGCAGCGCGAAGGAATGCGACGGCGGCGGTCGGATAAGATCGCGCTCACCCCGTGCGTGTGTCGGTGTGTGGGTAGGTGAAAAAGACGAAGGAAGAAACGCACTTCTTGCCGGTGCGCTGGACACATTGGGAACGCGGACAAGTAACGCGATACTTGGATCTGCGCAATTGCCTACTTCTGCACTTACACGCGACACCGACAGCATTATACAGAGCTGATAAAGCTATTTTCGTGTGCGTTTCTAATAGTTTCGCGGGCGGGATAAGAGCTCGAGGTAGGAATTCGATATACGCTTGTGAGAAACGCACGCACACGCCATACATCAGCTAGAGGAAAAGAGAGAATGCGTCTGACACGCAGTTACGTAATATCTACGGAGATAACAGTTGGTAACGTGAAAAACTGCTCCAGTGCGGCTTACTGAAGTACTTTTTCGCCATTCTACATACATTTCATTTATTAGATTTTGTCGAGTTTTTGTTAAAAATGGAAGTTAGTAATAAAAAAAATTTGATGATTGTAAAAATCGAGCTACTCTCCGCAAAGCCCGAAAGAAGATCTCGTTATCGGCCAAGCTACACATTTAACCAATTTAATTGCACAATTTATAATCTCCTTTCGAGCGACCCAGAAAAACTCGGTTCGCTCAATAAATTCTTTAGGAATTACTCTTTCGAATCAAAGGAATACACATCTAAAATTAGTCTCCCACCAAACGGACTTGTCGAGGAATGTTGTTGGGCAGTCACGCGGCGATCGCGGGTCGGTTAACTTAACAGGCTGCAACGTATCTTACAGCTGAGACAGCAGCAGCGGCGTCCAATACCAGTAGGAGCGCTGCGGACCGCGACTCGCCACTACTTATACGTATATAGCGGTATAGCATATGTAGGAACGGGGCCCGTGTTGTTTATACCCGCGGGTATACACAAACGTACGTAAGAGAGGCTTTCTCCGAGTTCGGAATGCGCGCCTCCTACCACGCACACACACACACAGAGAGAGACCATCAGCGCCACCGCGGCCGTCCTCCTTCTCGTTCATCGATCTTTTCTTGCTGCGCGCCGAGGCTCGATCAGCTCTCGTGATGCCTGTGGGCACCTCGGCTACGTGCCCGCACGTCTCTGCACTGGCTTTTCCCCTTCTGCAGCCGCCGCCGCTCGTGCGACTCGTCTCTCGTCGCCTCTCGGCACCTTACACCCTGCAGCGGACCACCGCCGCCGCCTTATTATATTCCTTTTTTACCGCTCTCTCGCCTATCCTGTAATGACTTGATTTACTATATAACACGCGCCTCTTGATTATGCTATACATGTGTAACAGCTTTGTAACTGTATCATTTTTCTTTCACTAACTTTTTTTCATTCTCTTCGAGGCCGTTGTTTTATTATATACATAGTGTTTAGACTGCAGTTGTTTTCATCATGGTTACTTAAATTTTCATATAACTGCACTGGTGCGAAAGAAACCATGCATTTTATAAAATTACTTAACTTTTATCATTCTAATGAGAACGCGAGGTTATTTTTGTGATATATATACCTACATACTCCGAAGTCTCGTGTGTGCGTTAAGTCCGAAATCTCGTGTGTGCTAATCGTCGACGGAATACACAGGATTCTATCCGAGCTGGAAGTTCACCGATAAATTTTTCATCTCCCTACCGCCAGTTGTAAATAATAACGCGAGCCGTGCGATCGCTTCGTAGTTTCGCAAACGGGTATACACACACATGCAAGCGCTGCGAATAATTTACAAGGAAAACAATTTTTCAGCCGTAAATCGAAGAGAGGCGATAAAGCGCGTAAAATTGCGTGCGGTGCACACATCGCCAGGCCCAGGCAGCTCACGCGCGATGCATAATACGCATCGCTCTGGCCGAGCTGGCGCTGCTGCTGCTGTTCGCGACGCACCGCACTCCCGTACTCCCGTCCCGTATACGCTGGATATTTCACGTTAAAATCGTACGGCTCGTTCGTTCTGATTTTATTGCGCGATCCGCACTTTGGCCGTAAACTGCTTACGCGACGAGCGGATCTTGCAATATATATTTGCGATTCACGAGCTGGACGCTAGTGCGTGCGGCAGTTTAAATTTAAGATCGTCGCGTCAATTTAACGCTAAGGCGAGAAGCCGTGCACGTGTGTCTATTTTTTCTTATCGATCGAAATATTTATTTAGAAAAATTGAGTTATGACAAGTGTTGAATTATACGATCAAGGTAGAATACAAAATGTATTGTACCCATATTATTTATAAATTGCGGTACCGTTCTCTGGACAAAGTAATGAATATAAATAACGAAATCGTGTAGATTTTACGATGATTTTTACAATCAGCTTTATATAAGCGTATGGTTGTATAGTTTTCTTTTTATAGCAGATTAAACATCGAAAGTAAGAGCAACTATAAAAGGAGCACTAGAATGTCTAGTAAAATCATCGTTACGGAAATTACATTTTTTTTTGTTTCCCTCAATCGCGGGCACGTATACGCGATACCTGTACACCTCAGGCAGGCATGGTTATTAGGCTGGTGCGACCTGTTGAGCCGATCCGGCGTCTCGAGCCGCACGAGTATACACAAACGCACACGGCCAAAGTGAAAGAAAGTCATTCTCGGCCGGGCGAGATTCTCCCCTGCACCTTCCTCACCTGCACGCGCGCGCATGTGTGCGTGTATGTGAATGTAGCCGCTATATATCCACCGCAGGTGCAGCACCCAGTACCTCGTTACGTTAACGTTATACATCTACATATATAAGGTGTGTCTGTGTGTCTCTGTGGGTGGGTGTGTGTGTATGCACTGCGGCTGGGTTTACACTTGCCGTTACACCACAGAGGCGGTATAGTTCCATTCTTCGCCTACACCTCGAGAACTACTACTACTATATACATATGTGTGTACAAACGCGCTTCTTCGATATATATTCATCGTTGCCGTTGCGCAACTGCTTTGCCACTCTGCACGCGGAGCGAGACTCGCGCTAAGGCTTCACCTTCTTCCTCTCGCCTCTGCTGTTCCTTTTTATTCGCTCGGCCTCGCCTCTCCAGGCATATGCGTCTGATTCTGGATAGAGTATACTTACGAGGATTGGCCAATGATGCACGGACGACATTGATCCTCATTTAGCGCTAAATCGTGCTGTATATATTCGAAGACTCGGCAGTTGATTTTCCCGATTTCACTGCGGCGAAATGTTATGCTGAAAATAATGTAGATTCGAGCGTAAGCTTCGTTAGCGCGTGAATTATTACGTCAACGAATCAAAAGTCTATACAGCGCGTCGAAAATAACGAGCTTCCAATTTTTTCCTACCCGGAAGGACATTTTAATTTGCCTATTTTATCTTAAGAGGCTGTAAAAATTAAGTAGCCTATAAAGCAGAAACTATATTCCGATACGCCTTGATTAGCTAATTATACAAGGAAACACGGATCTCGATATATTTTCACGACCAGAAGTAAAAATCGTTAAAAATAAACCTTTCTCTGGATGAGATCTATTGTGTTGTGTCAAATAATTTCACTTTACTTTTCACCATCTATTCTAATATCTCAGAGACGCGAATCGACGTACGAGATGGAGCAATTCCAGTTAAATTCCATCCTGTGGCATATCCCTTTGTTGTTACCTTTTAACCTCTCCACAGGTTGGCAAAGCTCGTCGGTAACGGCATCTAATTAAAATGGCAAGTGCGCGACAGCCGGTATACGCCTATAGGAATCGAGCATCGCGCGGCGTTAGAAGGCTTGAGTTGGCGTCGGCTTGGCGCATCGGCATCGAACTCTCCGGGCGTGTGCCGAGCATACATTAAGCATACGGCGCTGTGCCTCTGTCTCCGTCAGTCAATTTCCTCGGAGAGCTTCCGTCGCCCACTGCTCAACTCCTTCCTCTCTCTCTCTCTCTCTCCTTCCAGGCTGCCCGTAAAAAGTCATCCTGCACCCATCGCGGCATCGCCCATTACACATTCTTATCCTCGCTCGTGCATAATATATAAGCTCGCGGGAGCACGTGTGGGTACGCTGCGCCATTCAAAACAATGCCCGCCTTTCGCAACATATACATACACGCTCCATACACGCCGAGACGTTGAGTGTGTACGAGCTGTACACCTATATAGGAATATATAGGGGAGGTGGAGGTTAGGTATCAATGTCTCCGCGCGAGAATACGTTCCTCATGAATAATCGGCGCGCACCGTGTCCTCGAGCTATGCTCTCTCTGTGTGTGTGTAGTATAGCACCGACAAAAAGTAGTCCCTCGCGGTGATTTTTTTTTTAGAAATTCGAGCCTCACAAGTAGAGCAGCATGGTATAAGCTAAAGCTGGCCACGCCGCTTGTCGAGAAAGTACCCGTTGGATCTATCAAATTTCTATGAAAGCTACTGCCGCGTATCGGTACGAGTATCCTGCGCCACCGCCGCTGCTCTCTTATGTAGACCTCGGTATTATCGGCAATTACGAGGTAGATCGATGTATGGAGGAAAGTCGGCCGGAATCGACGATCCCAGCTGAGGCATTAACTCAAAGGATGTTTGCTATTTTTTCCAACTGGTGCGGTATATAGCCTCTTCGAAGCTAAGAGTGAGTATAAAGCGTTGGTGCGATAAAGTTTTCGTGTGTGGCAATTTTGTAAGGTAGGCGCGCTCTACAAATGGTTTTTTAAGCGATCGAATTCCTTTTACTAATATCGCTTATCAAATATATAAAGGCACGTTTAATGTGGTCGATCGGTTCGTTTAATGATTCACTGTAAGAGTTTCTTTACACGAGAATCTATTAACGACTATATATATACTTATATATATATTATATGCTAAGCGAGCTCGGCCTTTTATATTTATACATTCCTCGGTATGCTAAATTTACAAGAATATTTCCAACATACGATTTCTTAATATAGTCGAATAAAAAAACTTGTTTGAAACTAATAGAACCGCTTTGGCTCCGCGATAAACATAAAGATACCTTAGTCCCGATCAACAGTATTTTCTTTTTTTTTTAGAAACGCTTTTTTTTCTTCAAGACGCGGTCTCATCCAATCATGTTTATCCGCCGTATTAGACGGAAGGAAAAAAATTCAATCAATGATTCACGAACACTACACTTACATCGAACCTAAACAGTCCAAAGATTATAATATCAATCAAATTGTTCCGAGTAAGCAAAAAAACTTGTATTTACAAAGTCTATTAGAATCGAACGTGTTATTAACATAAATAATTAACTATCATTGGCTTTGGAACGTGTATCTTAGTAAAACATTTCATTCAAGTCTCCTCGAGAAGGTTGCGGGTCTCGCGAGAGAAAAAGAGCAGATTCCAATGGACGAAAAACAAGCTCCGCGCGATTCATATTGGAGCGCATATATTGGAGGATGGCCGGTCGGTCGGTCGCGGCACAAGTGCACAGCCTCGCTCTCATGCTCCGAATTTTCTTCCGCGTACGTATACACGCGGTACACATAATTGCCAGTCCTCTCTCTCTCCCCTTCTCGAGCGGTGAGTTCGCCAAAAGGAGATCAGCGACAAAAAAACTCTAGACTCCGGTCCGGTCCAGTCATCATCCTCATCATCGTTCTTCTCTCCCCTCGTCGCTCGGATACGCGAAGGATGCTCTCGAGCGAGACAGAGAGAGATAGAGAAGGAATCTCCGAAACTATACCGTATACACATACGGCAGCGGAGCAGTGAAGGTGGACGAGGAAGACTCGGTCCGAACGGGAGAAGCTCGTATGCCGTGCACGAGCAGCTCGCGGCACTGCAGGCATCGCAGGCTCATTTTGGCCCGCCGTGACTCGCGCGGGGAGTCGCTGTACAGCAGCGCAGCGGCAGCCAGCGGTGCGCATAGCGCTAAGGAGATCGCGCGCAGTAGAGTGCGGCCGGAGAGCGAAGTGCCGAGGAGGGCCGAGGAAAGCCGATCGCGCGCGAGTCGGGAGGAGAAGCCTAGAGAGGCGGAGAGAGAGAGGCTCGAGAACCAAGACGTCCAAGACGGCAGACTCAGTCCTCGGCCGATTCCCGTCACGTTTTCATCGGCCAACGCTCGCGAGTTCGCTCAGTTCTCGGCTCTCGGCTCGAGCTCTACTATACCTAGTACCTTTTCTACCCCGCTCCTGTGTATATAAATATATAGGCAAGGTGCGCCAGCTGCCAACCAAAATGGCTGCCTCTTGAACTCTGCGCGGCCCGCGACTCCTTCACCTGTGGATGGATGATAACTCGATCCCAGAATCGACCGGTGCTATTCTCCCTTAATATTTAGTGTGATCCAGTTGATTCTTCGTCTATTCTGTCTGGTGATATTGCAAGACATTTATATAACAGTTTGTTTGGTTCGATCGTCGCGCCGCATCTTTCACCGAAGATCATCAAGGTAAATAATAAGTGTTGCGGTTCTCTCTCTCTCTCTCTCTCTCTCTCTCTCTCTCTCTCTCTCTCTCTATACTCTATACTCTCTAGGTATCCCGGGATCCTTTCGCTCTCGTTTTTTCCCATGCAGCTCGTTGCACCAACACCTTCACACATACCGATCTCTGCAGTTTGCAGCTCCGTCCGCTCCATCATTTTAGAATGGCAAACGTTTAAATTTGAAAGAGTGTCGGATTTGAAAAGTTGTTCTTCGCTTGCCTGCGGAAAACTCCTTGTGCCCTCCGTAGACTGTGTGTGCGCGCGCGCGCGCGTGTGTGTGTGTGTGTGTGTGTGTGTGTGCATGGAGATGAACGTCTTTCGATGAAAGGATGTACGCGGGAGTTGCGCAACGCGCCGAGACGTACAGTAGAAAATGGTAATAATAGGATTGTATACCTCGGTATCGCGGTTTTTTCCATCTCCTGCATTGCCTGTACGTATCCTCCTTTTCCATTGATTTGAAAAAAAGCGAACCTTGTGCAGTGTACCGCGCGCTCCGATCTCGCCTCACGTGAGATGCGCTTCTATATATCCAGAGAGAGAGAGAGAGATAGAAGGAACGTCCTCGCATTGATTCCCACGTGGATAATAACTACATATATACCTGCTCATATACGTATATATATACAAATAGTGTTGTGATGCATCGAGTGAACGTTTGCTCGACGTTTAGGCCAAATTAGCGAGCTGAGTCTTCATGGGTGCGATTAGCGAGTCGATCGACTCGCTAACTCGAGCTGCGAACGTTTTAGACACATAGTGGCCGAACGAAAGTTTCGAAAGTGTTAATTAAGGAGTGAACTGGGCGCTCGAACTGCTGACCAAGAGAACAAAAAAAAGGAACGCGCGCAATTGTGATCGGTAAACGCGAGAGAGAAAAAGAGAGAGGGAGAGAGAGAGAAGCGAAAATACGTATAAGTTGCAGTAGTGCGGTGCCGATCGTCGCATTGTTGCGCAAAAAGAATTTCTGCAGTGGTGCGTTGATTTTGCGTGCATCGAAAAAACAATCTCTTTCGTTCATTCCGTTCATTACACTACACATGCCACAAAATGACGATTGATGCACGCGAGTGAATCCGGCAGAAGTAAAAGAAAATCGGTACTCATTTAGGTTGTGCGCTGTGCAGAGGGTAAATCTATCGCAGGGTGTTCTCGTGAACTGCGGATTTCGTAGGAGTAAAGATGGAATAGAGTGCAGTGCAGAAGGGCTCGTTCGCTTCTCTTTGCAAAGGTTCGCGTGAGCACGTTAGAGCCCGATCCAATAGGACGTCGCGGCCTTGGATCTCTCGGCATCCTTGGCATCTGCGGCCAAGCCTACATGTGCCGCCTGTCGAGGCCTGGACCACGCTATTGGTAGCGCCGCCGCCACCGCCGCCGCCGTCTATAGAAAAGACTCTCTCTCTCTCTCTCTCTCTCTCTCTCTCTCTCTCTCTCGGTAGGAGAAAGTGGGGTAGAATGAGCACAGCCAATGATTCTTTAATGTTTACTTCCACTGGCAGAGACAAGAGAGAGAGAGCTTATTTCTATTTTTCGTAATTATCGAGAATCGCTAAGCATACCGATTGTTTAAAAAGTATAGACTTTATATTTTTAGATCATCTTATCCATTAAATGCCTACTACTGTGAAAACGTACGGTTTCACAAATATTCAAATTTCGCGACTGAGCTCGTTGATATTTATATTAAAAGGATTTACCTATATAATCATTTAGAGCAAATCATTACGCACAGCTGAATATATTAGGAACCGGCGAGTCAGTCATAAATACCACTCGTTATATTATTCAGCCAGACATTAGCCGTACACCTTTGAACATTTATTTTTTTATGCTTTTAATAGCTTAGAATTAGCGATTGCGAGAGAGGCTCCCGCAGCCTTGCCTCGCAGAACCTTCACTTTATTAAATAATTAAAGGTGTACGCATTGCACGCGCTCGGCGTCGTCCATCGCGCCCCGCATTCTCCCCAGTCCCATATACATATACGAGGCGTGCATTCCTTCGAGCCCCGCGAGAGAGGCCTTCGTATGATTTTAAACTCCTGCGCTTAGCTCTGCAGGCGAGCGTCTCGCGATTCTACATCGCCTCGGCGCGTGTGTTTTGCGCCACTCGGAGATTGCCTTGATTCCTTTTCGGAAACCCACGCCAGTTGGATTGTTGTACCCTCGTGTTCTGCAAATGGAGTTTAGATCATGCGCTGGAATATTTCTACGACTTTAAGGTGATCGAGTTTGCGGGAATTTGCATATTCATGGGACGCTGTCCGAGAACTCGTGTGTATAGGGTTCCATAAGTTTTCGCTGTCCTTGCTTGCTGCTATACATACCGGCTTTTTCAAATCTGGCATTCGGCAAGTTATGCCTATGGTTGAGTTAATATTGTATAGTTAAGAATCTCGATTTTATCGCCGTGTGTGTCATGTGTGTGTCATGTGTGTGCCTATTGACTATTTAAATATTTCTATAACTAAAATCTATAATTAATTGCAGAATTATTGTAATTTTCCAGCTTATCTATATAGTTCGGCGCAATATATATATATATATATATATACGAAAACAAAACTCATAGATATTAATTATTGACTTTTCCATCGAAGAATAGGTACTATTCAGTTTCTTTAAAGTGCGGTTTTAGAAAAGAAAATAGTTTATTTCTCTGAATTGATGACTGATTTATGTTGTCTATCGATCGTTCATCTTATTAAGGGGAAGCAGTAGCGATAAACGAGCTTTTTCTTTCACTAATATCTTTTTCTATTTACAACGCAAATTAATATTTGGACTTGAGCGGCGTAGTGCTCGATACAACGAATCTGATTTGTCGTTTTTCCTATTAATTGGAACCAGTAAGACGCGTTTACGCATTGACAGCTAACCTCAAAATTACGATTATATCTACATGTGTTTATAACTTTTAATATTTATTATATTGCGAAATATCTGGACTTGACCGGCGTAGTACTCGTTGCTATTAATCATTTTGTGCAAGATGGGGCTTATGTGATTTATCGTTTTTAAATTAACTGGAACATAGAAATAGATCGAACAGCCTGAGGAGGGGGGACGCTACTGCTTCCCCTTAAGCTTAATAAAAAGTATCTTTATAGCTGCTTATTCTGAAATACGCAAACGAAGATAATCAGCCTAGACATATAAACTTTTGTATTTTATACGCGCAGTGCATCATTCAATTTCTGTGAGTGAAACTTCTCGTTGGTTGTAAAAAAGCATTAATAAATCCTCGCGAGACGTAAAAAAGAATAAAAGAAAATTAGAAAAAGCTAAGCTAAAAACATTGCAGTTTATATATATTGAACCTGGAATATTGGTATCTGCTCAGACCTATACTTAACTCGGGTACAATACTTTCCACGTATACTCGTAAAATTCAACTTTATATTTTAGCTTTACCATCGCATAAAGAGGTCTAATTTTTAAAATTTATAACTTTTTACGCTTTACAAAAGTTACCGAGAAAGTTATCCCAGAAAATTGGCGCCAAATATTCGACTCCTACTTCTGTAACAGCAACACATTTTCATTTCTTAAATTTTGGCGCACTTGGCGTAAGTGCTCCTAATTAAGGAACAATATAAGTGCTTTCATTTTATATGTAATAATTTACGTTGTAATAATACAAAACTTTTAATAAAAATGTACTCAATTTTCTTGAAGATTTGCTATATATTTTTGTTGAAGTACAATCAATCATTTGAAGTGATTTTTTTTAATCTGATCAATTATAATTTCAGAATCAATAAAGATTAATCAGAATGTTATCTTCCTTTGTGAGAAATGCATCCGTGTTATTATCGAACGTCTTTTACATTCATATATGAATCCAAATGTAAAGATTTGATTAACATTTAAATAAAATAATGTAATTGAGGATCCAATCTAAATATTTGTGTTTTTATTCTATACAAAATGATTTATTAATAAGATATTTGAACGATTGCATTTTATCTCCGATAAAATACGCGAGTAAATATGCATCTATACTTTTATCTATCCAATGAGTTAACACAGAGCTCCGAAGAGTTCTACTAACTGTAGATGTTTTGTCGCGTTAATCACTTATTTTCAAATGCCTTGCGACAAGCGTGTAATCATTGCATTTGTAGTTGCCTACATTTTCAAATTAACCAAAGTAATAGAATTATCTTAATAGATTTCAATGATTGCATTTATTACCGCTGTCTTGATTCTCGACTGCATAATAACAATTTCTATTCGTAACGCATGGCGACGACAGAAACTTGGACCGCATAATGCAGCATCTTATTATAATTAGTCGCAATGACGTAGTACGTGAGATCGTTTACACTGGAGTTCTGTCGCGAAAAAGAAAGCGCGGCGATATGATCTCTTTCTCTATCCCTCTCTCATTCTCTTCTACTCTTATAACTTTTATGGTTGCACCGATGAAGGAAGAAGATTCACTATACCGTTGCACTTCCTGTTTCATTACATCCATTTAATCATAGGCTGTGCTTCGTCCATCTTGCGTCCCTTACTTCCTCAGCGAAATCTCATCTTCGTTGCAATTAAACTTATCGTTCGATGGATTTTGTTTTCTATTTTCATTAGTATTGTATTTAAAAGCTAATCTACGAGCATTTATTGACTCCTGCATAGGGACACTTCAATTTACTAATAAAATATTAATAACGGAAGTGCAGTATATTATTTAAAATACACATTTTGATATTTAACTTTAGCTGAAGCATATAATTAAGAATATCATATGCAATTCGCAGTTTCTTTCCTTACTTAATTATAAGGAAATAATTTCGTGAGAATTTATACATAACGAGCTTACATCCGATTCGCGCATATTTAATACATCATTTTTTATGAAGATGATAAAGATAGTTCGTTGTAACTGTAAATCTTAGAGCGGGGAAGTGAATAAAGTTAAAAGCTGCGGAAAGATATAAATACTGAAATGTAGGTAACGTGATTAATTCGAATCTCGTCAATCGGTTATTACCGAGACTTTTTGATTACCGGATTTGTATATGTATCATTCATGTTTATATGTATTTCTACGTAAAACTTTTTTTAAGATAACCATATATCTATGTAGCTAGAGTAAAGAACATATAAAATTTAAAAGAAAGGGTTAAAATATATTCTAGATTTTAAAAATTAAGACAAACTTTCGTTAGGTAACAAAAAGGATGTTTACATAATTTCAATCTCTTGAATCTTTTCAAGTGGGAAAAAAAGATGGTTAACAATTTGTTAGCACCTTCTTTTGGAATTCACACGATTATACAAAATGGTATTTACTGAATAGAGTGGAACTTCACTAGGAAAATTTTAGATAGTCATTTTATAAATATTTATCTCAATCCGTAAATTTATCAGGCAACTGCACAATTTTTTCATCTCGTTACCTAATTTAACCTACGATTTTTTCCTTCAATTATCCTGGCAATTGACGAGAATGTAAGCAGCTAAATCATTACACGGTGACGCCACAATAGTAAAATGCACAATATACTTATGTCACAATGGTACTTTAACACTCTAACTGGTTTTAAAATCTCCGCAGTCGTAAAAGAGAAAACAATTATAAGCAAATTTTCTTCTCCAATAGCTATAAATTGTAACAGTGGCATTACTCAATTTTATAAAAAAAATGCACTGCAAACCTATTCCAAGTAAAGATTAACTTTGCATCGCCAAGGGTAGAATGTACAGGCTTTAATACCTTCGTCTGTTTAAAAAACATTTCGTTAAAAGACGTCGGTAAACCACAATACAATCTTGTGTTTAAAGCGCGGATCCTTGTTTCCATATATTTTTAACTACGTAAAACTATAATGACGGTTATTCAAGCATAAAAATATGTTTTTTAAAGTAAGCTAATATATTATATATTTCAAAATGTGTTATTGGCGATAGTAACAGGTTATTATTCAGAATTTCGAAAAAGGATGTAGGCATCATATAAAGAATAATTTAATTAGCTGCATCTTTAATTGAGTACATCTAATTATCACATCATTTTAAGCTATTTTTTGCAGTTATCTTATACTTCGTAAGTACTTGACAAGATCTGTTGCAAGCTACTATTAGAAAATTGTATAATAATAGTCGTGTATCTTGTATTCAAAACGACAAAAGCTCTTAATATTAAGGCTTTGGACATATTATAAAATTCATGTGCGCACCTGTTGCAAATGAAATTGGGTAAAATATAACAGTGTGTATACGTACAGAAGTCTGACATTTTTTGAAGACATAATGTGACTAATGTTTATTTGAAGGTCAGTCTTGAGATGAAAGGAGGAATAATTAGAATGATCGGATATAAAATAATGTCACTATTTCCATTCATAAATGATTACGCAATTCATTCATGCATATTAATAATTTACATTGCCCAACAAAAGCATTGAGATTCAGCTCAACTAATTTAAAATGCGACCACCATAAGGCTCTCGCAGTGCGTAGTAGTTGACGTAAAATAAGCTTGTAACCAAGTCAATTCATCACCGTCCCATTTCAATGGGATCTATATATTTTTTACGAGATCGTGGAATTTTCGAAAATAGAAGCGCACGTCTAGTCGGGTATAAAATAATCTAAACGAAGTCCCTCTGTCCGCAGGTGGTGCAGTTAATCGGAGCAGCAGCAGCAGCAGCAGCAGGAGCAGTAGCAGCAGGTGGGCGTCGCTCCATGGAACACCGAGCGTGACGATAACCGCATGAGCCAAGGAGGAAGAGGCGCTGGTCTGCCCCATGAGGCGAGCTTCCCCGGAGGATCGGCGAGGAGCGCGCGCCGACCGGCTGCAGCCAAGCTAGTGCAGAGCTGAGTTTCACCGGGACCGATAGGAGAGACGGAGAACGAGAGACAAAGAGAGACAGAGAGAGAGATAGAGAGAGAGCAATAGGAGAAGAACGAAGAGATCGACGACGTTTGGTTGAAGCTCGGCGAAGCGATGACGATGATCGGGTCGGGTAGCCGTCCTCTGCTGGTGGCGGTGCTCCTGTTGGTTGCCCTGGCTAGGCTCTCACGTGGACACGTGGCCCTCACCTTTCCGCGCGCCAGGCTCTACGACCTCGACTTCCTCGACAACGCCAGGACACCGGGACCCTGCGGCATGCCCAGAGGTTAGTCACTTCGAAAGCTTCGTTTCCATCACTTTTTTTTTTTTTGTTCACGAGCCAGAATTAACGAGCGTTGGAAATGTGCGTCGGCAAAATGCGCGCGATACTGCCGAGCGCGAAAGAATCACTCGGCTGGATTCAAATTTCCTCTTAAAAGGAGCAGAGAGTGACCGCATATACGCCATTCACGCATCCTCGATCTCGCGGAGCAAAAAGAATGGGGTCAGCGACCGACGCGTTTTTCTTTATACCTTCCTTTATTCCTACCACGACTATGAGGACGACAACGACGGCGACCAAGTGGCAGAAGAAGCTTTCCGCAACGAGGCCAGAGCGACCTAATGACGGCCTAAATATTCATGGCTGACTCGGCCAATCGAGCGACTGACCTTGAAAATAAGCTCAACGATTCAATTCCGCCGTCTCGTCAAATGGGGTCGTTCGATTCGCCATCAGTCGTCGCCCACGTTCTTAATTCCCCCTCTTAATTTTTTATTTCTTTTTCTTCTTCTCGCTGTATCATCACCTTCACTTGTTGCGCTAACGAGCGGCTCGTGCACACATAACGAAAGGTTTTCACGTGCGGTTACGATGCGCGCGCGCGCGACTGTACAGCCAAGTATCTTATCTGGTCCGCGAGATCAAGGAAAGCGGCTATACATCATTTTTCCTTTTTTCATTCACTTCATTACCGATTGTGCGCGCAATTATTGCGTGCGCGCGTCTTTCTGTGTGTTTGTGTGTGTGTGTGTGTGTGTGTTTTTTCCCTGCCGCCAGTTACCGAGCGTCTTTTATATAATTGCGCCTGCCTTATTTGAAATTACGGCCGGCTGTGTTTAATGCCTTTTTTCTAGTCTCCCTCTCCCTCTCTACTCTCTGTGTGCGCAGTGTGTATGTTATACGAGCGCGGCAGCTCTTATGCGATACTAAAAGCCGCGAGAAAAAAAAATCTCTGAATCTAATATGAGCAGTTCTGTGAAAGTTGCCAACGTAATACCTTATTTGTTCTGCCCCTCTCTATCGCTCGTTCGAAAGCCTATGTATAGATTCATCTTTAAATCAATGGGGTTCGTCGATACGGCTCGAACCGAGGCTCGAAAGCCTGTAGTCCGCGATTTCTTGTCGCTTTCGCAGAAACGATGATTTGAGAAAGAGGGAAATTTCCTTCTCTCGAGCATCGTCGTGTTGTCGGGACAGAAACGGTCAAAAGCGAAAAGGAAAAAGTCGCGTCCGCGCGTCTACTGCATTCAATATCTTTTTATTCCAGCCCCGTCTCGGCTCGTCACCGGAAGTCATACTTTGAATTTCCGTTCGACGACAATAGAACCAACAGATTTTTCTTCTTCGAAGGGAAAAGATCGATTAGCGCGTTTCGCTGCACGTTCAACCGAACTAAAAAAAAAACAACAAGCCTCGTTCTGTAGTTTTTTTTTTCCGTTCCTTTATCGCTCCGCGCGTGCCTTTTATGCCGACTACGGCCGTCCACTCGAGACCTGACTACATCAGCAAAGTGTTTATACTCGGCTTGCTTTAGATCATATTTTGACAGTTTATAGCCCGAACGTAGGAAAGTTTCTTTGGTTCACGCACTGATCGCTAAGCTGCGCATAATCGGACTGACGGTGAAAAAGGCTCTTGGGGAGAGCAGAGAGAGAGAGCGAGACTAGAAAAAGTCGGCGTCGTCCGATAGGAAATTGAATGAAGAGAGCGCGAGAGCATAGGTGAGAGAGAAAGTGACTGTGTACACGCGCCAAGGCAAGTCCTTATCTACGTACATGTGCGTGTGCGCGTGTGTGTGTGTGTGTGTGTGGATAAAGTTAGCGACGAGTGAGTAATATTCCGAAGCCGCGAGAATATATCGCTGAAAAATAATTACGTGAGAGTTTGGTCGTACTTGGGGGTTTTTGCAGCAGCCGCGCAATTTCCTAAGGCGATGATATGCGCGTTGAATTATTTATCAATATATAATAAACGTACATCCCGTGTACAATTTGCATAAATAACGTGTATACGAGCTCGAGCTGCGCTTATTTCCTGCTCCGCTAATTCAGCACAATAAAAATCATCGGCCACGGGAACCCTTTCATAATTAAACTGGCCCTTGTCGTCATTTTTCGGACGATATTTTCCTTGCGATAACCTACTTTTCTTGCTTGAAAAAAGTTTGTCTTTGCGCCTTGATTCTTCGACTCGTCAGTTAAAAAAAGAATATTACTTCGAACTTTTTTCTTAATTAGCTCGCAGTTAAAATATCTGAAAGTACGTATACACGGTCGGCAAGCATCAAGTAGGCCAAGTTAAAATTGTTTTTTTGTTAATTGAACCTGCTGGTAGAAAAAGTATAACTAAAATTAAAACAATACAACCATGAAACCAATGTCCTTTTTAAATCAATAAACCGACAATTAATATGTAGCAAAGTTCTTGAAAAATTCATCTCGTTTAATAAATAAATAGATTTATTCTTCAATGTAAGCTGTCACAGCTTACGGAACAAATCAATTATGAAGGCTGTAATCGCGCGATAGGTTGCAATTAACAAGCTGCAGCACAGCGATATAACGATTATTGCTATATCGTAACAAATGGATCTACCGCAGGCGCAATTGCGATCAGCTGAATCTCGATTACAATAATGAAGGAGTTGAGAGCCAGACGCGGGATGACAATGTCAAGACGGTTAGCATTGCCTCGCTTTTGCGACCATAATTCAGCGCTCGAGCGAAAACTATCTCGGAGAGTGAAAAGGTAGAAAGTTTCATCATAAAGTCACTGCAGCAGCAGCAGCAGCAGCAGCTCTAGCAACAACAAAAAAAAAATTAGGACTCGCATTGTGTTTTTCTCCTTGGCACATCGAGACCCGGAGATTTTCGCGAAATGCCACCGCTGCACGCGCCGGACTCGGGATCGGCTGCTGCTGTCCCGCGCGCATTTACATGAAAAATACCGCGCGGCAGAGAGCCTGTAGAAAGTCCGCGTCTTATAGCGCGCGGTCGCTAAAGTCCCCGGGTCTTTTTGCTCGGCCATAAAATCCAGATAAACGCCGATCAAAGCCAATGAATCCGAAAGCTGCGACATTGTCGGGACTTATTATACCCTCCCCGTGCGTCTCTCTAAATTTTCCCGAGCTCCGATCCATCCGTCAGCTCTGCACTTGCTGGGTTACGGCGCCAATATTCGTAGACTCTTTTCACGCTCGTGTACGTAATGCATATAATCGTTGCTCCGCGGCGGTGCGATAGTCGGGCGCTGCTTATGGGAAA
Organism: Megastigmus dorsalis; assembly: GCA_900490025.1. Lineage (NCBI taxonomy): Eukaryota > Metazoa > Arthropoda > Insecta > Hymenoptera > Megastigmidae > Megastigmus > Megastigmus dorsalis. The sequence continues at coordinate 48,985 of UELU01144728.1, forward strand.
ACGGCTGGTGTGCAGGTATATGTCCTATACAAGTCGGCTCGGTGCTGCTGTTGGTGGTGGGGTTACAGCGCGGCAGACTTTCACCGCGCGCGGCCGAGGAAACTTTTCGAGCGTGTATATATATATATAAGGCCCCCGTGTATATACGCTTCCTTGCGTGGCGCTCACCGGCGCGTTTTGTATAAAGCCGCCGCCGAGATGCTGCGCCTCGTGTAATCTCAGCGGATTCTCGCTGTTGTTGTTGTTGTTGTTGCTGTTGTTGGTAGGAAAACGGTGTGTATACCACGAGGTCTTGCGTGAGAATCGATGAGGCGGCGGCGGTTTTTCCAGAGGGTATTAGCCGCCCGCGGGCCTGTGTCTTTCGAAACCCAAGGATTTTCGAGGAAAATTGTGCCGCGGATTGATTGAAATGGTCGTGCGCCTCCTCGCGATGCGGCGAATAATTGCTTTCGGCAAATTACTTCTGAACGCTTGCTTTGAACTTGCCTTTGTACGAATATTCGATTATATAACATGCGAGAATTCCTCGATCGTTGAACACCGGGTCACACGTCTATATATAAGCTACGTTCTCATATAATGAATCTGTGTAGTAATTCAATGTGATTTTATTAAAATGTTGCGGGTGATTTATTATCCTAGTAAAGGAGTTGTCATGTTGGTGTTGTTTAAAATGATTCATTAGCTCGTATATAGCTCGTGTTCTTCCGGTCTTTCACCGTTTTTAAAATTCACTTCGGCTGCACCGCTCGATGCTATTCCCTCTAAAATATTCAGCAACACAATTTTTTACATAATACATCTCGAGCTATGGAAACCTTACACCTTCGGTGCGTGCACCAAAACAGTCCATAAGCACATGAAAGTTGAAAGTTAACACGATTCATACGCATAAAAAAAAGAATGAACGGCATCAGGCCTGAAATAGAAATGTTATATATTCTTATCTATCATCGATCACTCCAAATCTCAAAGTGCAGATAGGAGAAAAAACAATGCACGCAGCAGCGCTTTTGTAATAATCCAAGGGTGTGGAATCCCGTAGACAGGATTAACGCGTGCATCGGCGTAACAGCTCGTACACATAGCTTTTCTCACCGAATAAATCCAGAATTATATCCCGAATACAAAAGATCGTAATAATTAAAATTAATTGCGCGCGTAGAAGAATCGTTAATTCTCCGCGCCACAACATGTAAGCAGACACGCAGACGCGTATTATAATATACACAGAGGGTCTTACATAATGGACAACAAATTAATAACGGTCTGAAATTCCCATCGACTTGCCTGTGACTGTGTGATCCGAGTTTGATATGCACTCGTGTTAAATAATCGATCGGCGCGGAAATTGACGCTTGACACGGCCAGTCCATCTCCTCTACACGCGCATATATATATACAAGCGATCATTTAATAATCGAGCGAAACAGGGAGCGAGAGGTGGACCTTTTTCCCTCCTTTCGCCATCATAAGCACGCGCTGTCCAAATAAATCGATGTTGGCCTCGCGGCTCTGTTGGCGGTGCAGCGAGCGTCAGCAGCTTCGTTAATATATATTTACTTCTGTGTATAGCTATAGCGTATAGGTTGGGGGAGGCTAGTGTTGCGATGCGTTTATTTCCATCAGCGCGTCGCCAAATTATGCATTCGATTATAGGTTTCATTGATGCGCGCGCGCGCGATTGCGTGTAGCCGCCGTTTCCTCTCGTTGAGGTTACATCGCCTCCCCATTGTCCCGGTGAAATTGCTTTGGAAATATGGCTGACGCGCACCCGAAAAGTTGATCGAACGTGTTTATTCCTATATTGGCGGTTGTGGTTACGTTCGCGCGATAATCAAACGTAATACTTTTTTCCTCTACGCACACGCATATATATGCGGATCGACCGAAGTTGTATAATTGAAAATTAATCGTGCCGGATTGTGTAATTTTATACTTGTTTAATGCACGTTAAAGTTGAGTAAATAAGTCCAGTAGATGTACTTCCAGCCAGTATGAGGATTTTAACAAACATTCGCTACAAATTAGTTGTTTTGTCCGCGGCAGTGTATAATTCAGTTGCGTGCGCGAAGCATATCATTTACTTTAAAGGCCTAACGTTGAACATCCGCACGACACCAGTCGTATTCAACGGATAACTGTAATACAAGCGCGTTTTGCTAAATCTCCTGGAGCTCTTGACTCGGTAGCCGAGGTCTTCCTAAATCTTTTAAAAGCCCAATAAATGCATCATCGGAAGGAGGTTTATCCGCATCAGCCGGTCCGCGAGCATCAGCCAATTATAAACAGTTACGCGCTGTGCAGCTTATGCATCGTGGTGGATTATCAGGCACAGCATTATATCGCCAGTTTTATAATCGGTTACATTTAAACAGCAACTGTAAAGGCCAACGGTTGGTTGGCCGTTGAGTTTATGAATGCATAAACGACCGCGTTAACGCTTGGAGCTCGAAAAGGGGAAGAAAAAACAGCGTCTCTGACACACTCGCCGGCTGCTAAATAGTCGAAAGAGCTCGCGCGCGTTTCTCGCACCTTTTTCACCGCACCGCTCGGTATACCCGATACCTCTACAGATAGTAGCGCGAGTTGCAGGTATAGCCGGTATGGGCCGTGCGCGAGCAAAGCTAGAAACGGGAGGTGTGCAGCGGACTGGTCGGTCGTGCGCAAAAAGCCGCGACAAACGGTTAACGAGCGGCGGTTTCGGTGATTCGACTGCACTGGTAAGCCGGCTAAATCGGGGCTCCGAGGTTTAACGCACTCGCAAATCGCCGCGGACGTAATAAAGGTATAATGCATCGAGTCATGCGACTCGTTACACTGCACGCGACGTATAACACGCCTCCTCCTCTCTTACACGCATCTTATTTATATACATACACACATCATATACATATCCGAGCTGTGGTAATGGACGGTCAGGATTCTCCCTCGCTCCCGATCGAGTCGTCGTCCGACAATTGCTCCTCGCGTAATAAGGCCTCTCTCTCTCTCTCTCTCTCTCTCTCTCTCTCTTACACATTCTTTCTCTGCAACGGAGAGCGAGGAATGGCAAACGCTCGGGGCTCCCGCGAGGTGTGCGTAGATGGCATTTTCGCAATTGCGCAACGCATTATATGCGGTTAACGCGGCTACTGAGAGAGAGAGAGAGAGAGAGAGAGAGAGAGAGGGACGACTGGCCTGTATAATTAATCGCCCGATGGGCTCAGCATCAGCTACCAGCAGAGAGTGTGTATAGAGTAATTGCCGTGCGAGCGATTGCGACGTCGCGCCTTCTTCGCTCCCAACTCCCCGGAGACTCTTTCTCCCCGACTCCGCGAGAGTCTCCGAGATTATCGGTGAACGAGGTGACACGCAGCTCGAGGAGAGTGATTTTGTGCGTGATAAACGCACGTTTGTTGTTTTGGTCGTACGAGTTAAGGTCGTTTCGGTGTCTGCCCATTCAACGCTTCCGAGGCTCTTAAAGCACAAACAAGATGATAGATATTTGCGAGAGGTAGATCGAGGAAGCGGATAATGCTGCAATAATAGCTGTAATATTGTTTTAAAATTGTTTAGATAAAAGAAACGATTTAAAAATACCCTGTGCCTTTCTAAGCTCGTCTGTTTCTACTTGCATAGATTAAACTACCGCGAACACAATCAACTGGTCTTTTTCAGCGTATTACGCAAAACACAGGCCGCAGCTTATTGAAAATGCATCTTCACGATCAATCCGGTTTCATCCAAGTCTACACAGCTCGAGACTCTTTTCACACTGTACCCGCGTAGCGTCTCATCGTGTACAGAAACTCACGCGATGATACATTTAACACGTATACGTGCCAAGATGAAAAGATGATGATGGTCCGTTACGTAAAACCGCGTCCGAGTGCACGGCGCGCACGCAATCGCAAACAATTAGCGCATATAATTCTTACGCTCCATTATAAAACTCATATTCGTTATATACATTATTTGCCCTGCAACTTTCACATTACACTTTTCGCTTCTCATTAGCCGCCTTCGATACCAAGTGCAGGTTTCTTCGTGTTTCTTTCTTTCTTTTTTTCTCCTTTTTTCTTGTCGGTTACCTCTCGAGCGACCGACTGACGGCAGCAGCAGCAGCAGCAGCGCGTGCAGTAGACGCGAGCCGGCAGCCAGAATCAAATCTAAAATAAAGGAAAATCGCTGGTATAAGCCGGTAGAATTTATCAGAGTGCGATGCGGGACTCCTGTTAAGGCAACTTTCGCCGCTTGCGAGCAATCTAGCGCCTAGGCTTTCATGTAAGCGAGCTGCAAGAAAGAGCGCCGGGCGAGAGAAGAAAAAAGCTGCGCAATCTCACTCTCGTTCGCGCGCTTTTTCCTACATTGACGCGCGTTAAACATGTTTCTCTCTACAGAGCGCTACAGCTGCTGCTCGCGGCGGCGACGGCGGCGAGCGCTCGTTACGTTATGTATACAGACCGGCTCGAGCCTGTATAATACACGCGCCGTGTGCACCAGCTCATCTGCATTCGTCTCTGCATGGAGGATTCCGTGTCGAGCGAGCGAAATCGAGACTACCGATGCGGTACATTTGGCGTTACGATCACTGCATTTATATGTATACACATATTTAGATGTATACGAAATCTCTGTTAATTGCGTTAAATAACCGCAGCCTGGAATAAAATTATCCTTTCCAGAAGAGAAAATATTAAATTACGACTTTTTTCCACGCATATAGTATTATAAACTGTGAGAATTTATGGCTTAAAGTGGGCATTTTTTTTTTCTTTCTTCCTGAAAGAGAAAGTATTTCAGATAGTGAAAATGTTTAAACTCGAATTGTTTATGAATTTCGATGTTTCCTAGGTTCTCACGCATAAGTGATAAGTTTCGGGAAAAAAATAACTGTCTAAACACTAAAACATTACGACTGCGTGCAGAATCGGAATCCCGTTACTTACCTAAAAGACACTTTTGGCCATGCGTATACATAAAACACAAGGACTCGATGCTCGGAAGTCAGCAATCGGCTCTGCAGAGTGGAATACCGCGTATACCGTGGCGCTCGGATCGCCAGACTCGTGATGCACTCGAGGGTGAACATAATCGGCTTCTAAAATCCTCTCTCTCTCTCTCTCTCACTCGGTCTAGCACCGCATGTATATACTTTCCGCGTGTATATATATATATCGGGCGGCAGGATCGGGGATTCTTGCGAAGGTGCAGAAAGTGTAAAGGAGGCGGCGAACGGAACGGCGACGGCAACGGCTGCTCTGGGAGTTTAGCGCGCGTAAGAATCGCTACTGCACGTGTATACGTGTATAGCTATAGGTGGATCGGGCCGACGTTGAATGGCTGCGCGGTTCGCCAGGCAAACTTCCGGATTGCGTTACGCGATTTAAAGGCCCCCGCGTGCTGTGCGTCTGGCGATGCTGCACCAGCGAGAACGGATGCCGCGCGCCGCGAGGGAGGAGGAAGTCAGCTCCAGCCGTACCTATACGCGCGCGCACTCGAGCTGCTTGATTCTCTCTCTCTCTCTCTCTCTCTCTTGATCGTGCCACGAATTCCTATTTGCACATTCATCGGAAATAATTGTCCTGGTTTTTTTTTCCCATCGCCGAATAACTGCTGCGCGTAGTCCGTGAACGGAGAAGAAAAAAAGGGCGCGTTTATCACGCGTAATTGGGATTATGTGTTTTATCGGTGCGGACGAGCCGGAGCTCGATTGCGCTTCTTTTTTTTTCTCTCGCCGTAGTGGTCACGCTTCTTGGGCTGCCTATATGAATTTGTTTTCTCCGAAGACGCGTTGTACATTACGTTCGCGTTATTACGAGCTCCGTACACGTCATATCTTCGACTGATAATAGTGTTTGTTTAATGCGATTAAATAAGCTTCCGCTCGGTTAAATTTGATACATATATGCCATTCGACGGATAATATTGCGCTAAATTATCATAAGCCACGATACGGATGGCTGATGCTCCTTGCTGCTGCGCATACAAATGCTCAAAATGTTTGTTCTCGGGTGAGAAATAATTATAACACGCTTGTCCTTATTCAAGTAAAGGAAAATAATTCATGAGAATAATTTGTAAATATAACGTAGTATTTTTGTCGCGGAAATGTTTCTACATTGAATTCCTGTCCCTTTCATAAAAGTGAAGTTAATTGAATAGCTCGGCATAAGACTTATCTGTGCACACAGATCGGACAAAACCGGACTTTATCTACTTAACATAAATAAATACTGCAGTTTGCTTTTTCTTCCATCAACTCTATTTGCTCTGGCTTAAGCGTAACACCGTCGGTTTCCTTTCCACTCGTGAATTCCGTGTTCTCCACGCGCATTTTGCCTCTTATCTCACCGCAAAAAGTAAAAGTCTCGCAGTCATCTTTCTTTGGAGCGAGCCGGAAATTCTCGTAACCTCGAAAGAGTCTCGAAATCATAAAGGTTAAATGGAAAAAAAAAAATAGCGGTGAGCGATTCCAGCCCCACCGTTGCACATGCATATACACGATAGTTGCGCTTGCCTCCGAGTTGTTCGCTGCTGCAGAGGAGAAGATAATGAGATATACGCGCGTGGGCGTAGCTTTGCCTGAAGCAGAAGCGACATTTTTCAGGCTTTTCTTCGTGCTCTCCTCTTCCTTCCTTTTCTGTCGACAAAATCACCGGTTATGGCGAGCCTCTTGTTTCTCTCCTTTTTTCAAAGCTAATGCACTGCGCAGGTATACGGCTTGTATTGTGTTAACGCGCGCCCCTTCATCGACAGAAATACACGCTCGTATAAACCTTATCTTAAGTGCTATTGCTGTGATAAAGGAATAGTTAAATTAGAGTTATGTTTCATTTCCGTCTATTCGAGTAAGAGGACAAATTTCTGTTACCTATTTATAAGTAAGAATTAACGTTTCAAGATTTAATCTTGCTGACTTATAAAGACAATTAATTTTAAAAAACAATCGCCCGCTATAAAATTGTATGCGTGCAAAATTAACGAAGATTCCGAAACGCAACAACTTCTAGTTTTGATCAGATACTAATGAAAATCACGTGCTGTATACTTGAAACATTTCACAATGGCCGCCTCTATTACTCATCATGCGCGATGCGATATCAGTTTTTAGTAATAAATTTCCCACAATTCTTTTTCAATCCCGACAACGATGCCAGTTAGCTATGAGTCACGGCGTAGGCTTATGACACATTCATACCTGGCCATATTCGCAGTTTGTATATACGCGCACTCATCGTCGCCGGAAGGGCCTATAAGCTAAATAATATGCATTTAGTAGCATTTAAAAATAAGAGGTTATCTCATCTCGGGCTTTTTATTTCTTCGTACCTCCCTTTTTCATTCGGATTTCTTAATTAAAGGGGGTAAAAAAAGGAAGTATAAAAGTGCGGCGACAAAAAGAAATCCTTTTTTGTCGTCTCGGCGCGTGCAAATATAAGATCGTATAAAGCGAAGCCTTGGCACGAATCGACTCGAAACTTGGCGGATACAAAAGTAGACACCTCTAATTGCAGTGACTCCGCGCGGCGATACTTCTCGGAATGGAAGAATAGAGTTCTTCGGTCTTGGAATCGAGAGATGCGAATGAAAATCAAAGAGGTATATCGCATTTTCGATTAGCAATAAAAGAAAAAAAAAAGCACGCGCTTAACTGCTCCTTCGTCGTTAACCCGTTCTCTCTCTCTCTCTCATCTCGATACGCATTTCTAGGCAAGAATCCAACAATAATCCATGCCGAGCAATTAAACTTTAACAGGCAAAATTTCATAATTCGCACTGAACAAAACACTAAAATTCCGGCTCACTCGGCATTCTTTTTTTTTCCTACTCTGCCCCTTTTTCATTCTATGCTCGACACGATTTTTTTTCCCCTCTCTTGGCGAGAAAGAGACGCTTTTGGAATGGTTCATTATCGTTTTCTGCGTCGAGCCATTACGAAAAATGCGATAAAAGGTGTGCGTGTATATGCGTTTGCAATGGAATAGCCGGGAGCGCGAGAAGCTGCGGCAGGCGGGCAGTTGCATTAGGAATAATGCGCCTCACCGGGAGAGCTGGGCATAAAACTTGTTTACTCACGGGATTTATTGCCCCGCCGCGGCCGATCGCAATGCTCCAGCCGCGCTGCACCGGCGATTTTGAAAGTATCGCTGCGGCTGCCGGCGGAGTCCACGCCGAAAAAAAATTCTTAAACCTCGCGGAGCAATAAAACATTTGCATGCAGGAGAGAATCGGAGAATTCATTATCCACGCGCGCTCAAGTCCAGCTGCAATTCAACTCCCTATCTCGGTCCAGGCTCTTTTCTTCGATCTTCTCAACCCCGGTGGCGATGGAGGACGCGCGGCGATTGGCGGCGCATCTTTCGCACCGTCAGCGGGAAGTCTTTCTTTCTTCCTGCACCCACCCACACACTCTCTATTAATCCATTCACATTTCTCTCGCGCGCGCTTTTTACGCTTCCACGCTCCTCGGATAGACACGTCGGAATTTATAAATTGGTCCGCGTCTAAAAAGCAGTTCTCGCGCCTACTATAGACGTACGCTAGCTCTTCCTCTCTCTCTCTCTCTGGAGCGACTTTTGCATTACGCGGTGCACAGGTGATTTTCTGAAAGCGTCGAGCAGAGACGGCCGCATTCTTTCTCCACTTACATAGAGCGCAGCGCAGCGGCACATCCTCGCCGCGTTCCTCCGTCGCTCGATTTCATTCGAAGGTCATGGAGAGGAACGTAGAGAGAGAGAGAGAAAGAGAGAGAACTCGTTGTCGTAGTCGCAGTCGTTACCGCGACCTTGATACGGCTCGACGAAACGGGAAATCTCGCCGCGAGAAACCAGAGAGAGGGAGAATAGGATTCCAGCTTGCTCTTTGAAAGCCGACGCCACACGTGTGCCTGTGTGTGCGTTTGTGCGGCTTATACGAATGCGTTGGCGGTCGCGAATCGCGATTGTGTGCCGCGAGGAGCGGATCTCCGCGTGTACTTGTAAGAATCGTTAAACCGCTCGCTTGGAAATTTGAAAACACTGTGGATTCCTCGGACTGTACATTGACTGTGTATCGTTTATGCGCAAAAACTTGTTTTTATCATTTACACGGATACAGATATAGGAGCCTTTTATCATTTCTTCAATTTACCCATATTTATAATAAAATGATTGTTTGTAGAAACAGAAGTAATTTTTATAAATGATGCACGAAACCATGAAAAGAAACATTTGGAATATTCTAGTTTCAACTCAATATCTGCATATTGAAAAGTACTTCACACCATTCTTACAAACTATTTATTGTTGTCGTACACTTTGAACATTAGCTTCAAGTTAAGCGCCAAAATATATGATGTATATAAGAAAGATATTTCTCGACAATCCCAAGACGATGTCTGGAAATTCCTGAGCAGAAACTACCTTACCGTACTCTTTAATTATGCATAAGATCGTTAGAAGCGAGGAAAATAAAATGAGATGTAGCAGCTAAGCGTGAATTTCTCGAATTTAGTTTCTATCTTTCGACATTAACCAATGGGGCTTTCTTCTTTTTTTCCAGGTGACATCAAGACCTCGTTACTGTCTGGAAGTAGCTTCAACGTGACGTGGCACTTGGCGTATCCGCATAGGGTGAGTATATCATTCATCCACGTTTTTACGTTACACTTTATCTAGATGTGCGCGCGCACCGCGCGCGGATACATTATAGCTACGAGAAGTCGCGCGATGTACAGCTGGTAATGTATTTCGAAAATCTCGCGGTGATCGACGAGTAATATCGAGGCGAGAACTTTTTCCCGCAGCGGATTATGACGCTTGATATTCGAGACTTTTTGCCCCGGCTTTATAGTCGTTACGAGGATGAGTCGCGCGAACTGTGTCATTTACGCGCCGGTATATCTGTGCGATTGACTGAAAGGCCCCTTGTAAGCGATTGAAAAACTCCGTGTTAAGGCTGCTCGAGCGCACACGTGTGTAAAACCCGAGGTAAAACCTGTTCGGTGCTCGAGTGCCTGGCCGTGCGCTGACTTCGCGTATTATCTGCCGACCAACTCAGCGGATCTCGCGTTTATTATGATAGTTGCGAAACGACAAACGCTGAGAGAAAAATCCCTATTCCACCTGTAATGAAGAGCAAATATTTTCCTTTTTTCTTACGTGTAATTATAGCTTTTTTTTTCATTTCGTAAAGAATTTTCGAAATGCAAACGTAACATTTGTTTGCTGGAAAGACAGAGGTCAGTTTTCTTTGAGCAAATAATTATCTTGGCCGCTGTTCGCTTCCTGTTTACTGCTTTTGTATATACATTTTTTTCAATATACTGGTATATAAATTGGTTTATTAAAAAAAATGGAATGATAGACATTTGACCGTTTTACTGACACGTTACGACATAACATAGGACAATGAAGTACTACTTGTACAACTTAGAGACTTAATATGCAGTAAAACGATATGTAAAAACATGAATCAGTGAAACATTAAACCGGGGAAAACTACCAGTTACGATTCAATGAAGCTTGTAATTAACATTCGAGCAATACAATTACACAAAAGAAATATTTAGTTAATTCGTAAATGTGCTTTAACTTATATTGCATGAATTTTTTTTGCTAATTGCACACTTTAATACTATGCAAATTTTTTGCCTAATATTTAATTGTGGTTATTTGGCTAGTTATTCCATTCGGTACAATTATGAGAAAAGTCTTGAAAATTAAATACACCATCAGATATTTATGCAGTTGAAGCACAAATTAATCTATTTTTTATTCACATAATAAAACTCGAAAAATTATGTACTTCCATTTTGTTTATACTAAATCTATATATTTGATAAAAGAAAATTTAATTCGAAGATTATAGACGTCGCAGAGTAAATTTTTTCAATTATAATTTTTTTTCAAAATTGATTATGGTATAATAAAAATTAAGTGTAAGAAACGGCATATTTCAACGTATAGGCATTAACGCATTCTTTCTATCGTCATTTTTTTTTTTCGAAACAAGTTAGTCGTTAATCGATCGACTCTTGGGCACGGAAACTATTGCGAAATTCTGTTATTTTCGGCAATTCCAGTGTAATTTATACAAATTTATTGAAATTCGGCGTTAAAAGACTCCCTTGACACACTAAAGGCGTACCCGCAAATATCGTCTAAGCTCCGCAAATTTAATTAAAGCCAACGATCTCCCGTGAACATATTCTAGCGGGCGAGGAGAGAGGAAAAAATTACTCAACAATGCTTTTCTTCGAAGCTGCAATTTTTAGCTCGACGGACTACAGGTCCGAATTTGAATAACATATTCCTCTCGGCGAGATCAGCAGCCTCGGTAATAAGTCAGACGACGCGTCGCGACGCTGCATTTTAATTTGCAGTTGTCGTCGTGTACCACGAATAAAGAGCTGCTGCCGCAGCAGAGAGAGAGCAAAGACGCGCGAGAGACGGCGCGGCGAGGAAAAAGAAAGAAGGAGGTGAGCCGAGCGTATGTATGAGTTCAGAGAGGAGAGAGTAAGAGAGGGAGAGACTTTTCGTGCATTATTCATCCGAGGCCATAGCTCCGGTACCGCCGCATCGAGCAGAACCTAATGAGCCATAAGCCCAGATTATCCACGAATCGTAGTAAGGCACGGCCCGATTATCTGGCCCCTCTTTGCTCTCCTGAGTCCTGCTCCTCCTCGCGCCGCGCTGAATTATTCAGAAAAGAATACGACATCGGCATTTACCACTGCTGCTGCTGCTGCTGCTGCTGCTGCTGGCGCTGTCCTCTGACATATGCGCGCGTGCGGGACTGAAAGAGATGAGCAATTCAATTATTTCGTAAAACAAAGACTTTGCAGAAACCTGTTGCTTTTTTTCTTCGCTAAATAATCACGTACGCGTGACTCACAGAGGGAATTGATGATAGTGCAGTAAAGATAAAACGTAATCTATAATAAGAGAAAAGAAATTTAGCTTGTCCAAATAACGGATAGTTTGTTGTTGTCGTTGTCACGCGGGTGCAGCGAAGAGCGAAAAAAAAGGCTTGTAGCTCTGGACAATCCTCGCGGACCGCGTTCCCCTCCTCCTCCTGGCAGATACCCACGCGAAAGGTGCCAATGACTTTCGAAATCATCATCCTCTACACGTACTTACGTAGCACGTATCCGTAGGTATAAACGCGGCTCGGCTCTCTAACGGCCGACGCTCGAGCTCGCGCGCCATTAAGTCTTTCGATTTTTCCAAGCGATTCCTTTCATAATCGCGCGCCGATCGGCTCAGACAGAGCCCGACAGAGAGAGAGAGAGAGAGAAAAGCGTATTTTGCAATTTTCCCCGAGCGATTCCTTCAACTGCGTGCGCGGTTCTGCGAGTGTGTGTGTGTGTGTGTGTGCGGCGCGCGAAACGTTTGCTCGATGCCGACGCGTACAGACTGTATAGTTTCATCGATTGCGGGATTCCTGCGATTTGACGCGTGTGGACGCTTCGCGTTGGGTTTCATTGGTCTTTTGTCATCGAAGACACCCAACTATCACTTGTTTATCTTGCAATTCACAAGTGTCGATGTCTCAAGTGTAGAGTGAGAGAGAGAGAGAGGGAGAGTCGAGCCTTTCGAATCCACGCGCTCTCGAGTAGAAACAGACGAGATTGGTATGGCCGAGCGAGTTTTCTATTACACGAGCTTATCTTTTTCGTATACATGTACTCGAGTCGAGGTTAAAAACAATTAGCGAATTCATCCAGTGACTATTCACTCCTGCGAGAATTTCGCAAACATTGTCACGTGCGTTTATTTATGTTCCCGCACCGAGATCCGTATGAAATGTCGCGTATCGGTTGCGTAACCTTTGCGTAACAATTAATACTGCATCCGTGCGTCAACAGGTGGAATTGGATTCCGCACAAATCTAATACGCGTTACAGTAAAAAACTTTGCGACGGGAGTTTAATCGATCTTCGAGCAAATACGTGAAAATAAGTATTATAAGAATATGTGAAGATAAAAACTTGCGCATCAGCATTCGAGAAAAGTATCCCGCGGCTGCATCGATGCAACAGATATTATTTCCAAGCTCGGCGTACAGAGAAAATAATAGAAACTGCGATCAGCATCTGATTTGGGAAGATGTATTCTTTTTCTTTTTCCTCGTAAATTCCTGGATGCGCGCGGCTGTTCTTCTATCTCTGTCTCTCTCGGTCGCGACTGGTTTTCTCGTTTCGGTCGAGATTAGTTGCGCAACGAGGCGACCCAACTTCTCGGCTCTCCTCAATGGGGCTTATTACATGTCGAAGGAGAGAAAGAAGATATACGAGAAATGCAGGAATACGGCAAATTGCCGAGAGCCTTGGACGCGACACGCGTCCACTTTTCCTTCTATTTTCTCTCTCTCTCTCTCTCTCTTCTCTCTTTCTCGTGCGCGCCGCATACCTGTGGATCTGGTAACTCGAAATCTCTCGATGAATATAACGAGTAACGGGGCTGCGCTTCGATGTCGTCGTGTGCGGGCGCGAGTAAAAATATTTTAGAAATGTTTTCTGAAAGCCACAGGTAAATAAGCTATTTCGTTTTTCCCGTAAATGACTTATGGTGATCGTAAAGAATATTTTTCCTGTCTATAAATTTTCGTGAATAAAGATTATTCCTATAAGTAAAATTCAAACAATAGAACGATCTTTTAACGATGCTCTTGCGAGTGTGGATGTGCAGCAGTGAGTAAGTTTTCGAGTCTTAATCAGGCTAGGACATCGACTCTCTGCACATTAATAAATACGTGGAATAATATCCCGTTAAGAGGAAGTACGCTCGAACGAGTCAGCGCAGCTGAGCATTAAAAGAAATGACCATCGAACTTTACCAATCAAATTTTCCTCCCGATTCAAAATTTCTCGTGTACCCCCGCGCAAAGAGATACAATTCTATCGTCGCACTTGCCAATTAACCGCGATACCTCGACAAAAACGAACGCAGTTGTATTTTCGCCGATTATTCCGTTTCAATTGCTCTGCTTAACGCGCGCGCGTTACATACAGTCATTAGTGCGTCACGAGAGGCTCCACAATTACAGGCCCCGGCGCACTCGAGGAAGTCTTCCCGGCTTATAATGAAGGTATATATAAAGACATATCGAATTAACGAAAGCAACCAAGACAAAAAGAGCGATCATCGATCATGCGTGGAATTGAACAACGACGAAAAGAAAAAGCAAAAAAGAGTAGAGAAAAAAAAACAGCGCACCGCGTCAGTTCGTCAATCCACTTTCCATGTCGAGTCCGAGTCGAGGAGAATTCCTACATAACCGCACCGACGGCTCTGCTGTATCTATATATCGAATGTAACTAACGAGAGGCTCGTTATACTCTCTAAGTGCAAGATATTCGATCGCCTCGAGGTGTCATTGGCATATAGCCGAGAGAGAGACCGAGAAAGAGTGGGAGAGAGAAAAAGAGACGGCGTCGATCGGCGTTGGAATGCACAGACACTTGTGCCGCGCACCGCCGCCTATAGTATATGTATAGTATATATACATGGCAAAAACGTAAGGAGCGTGATTAGCCGCAGAAAAGTCCCGTTACATCCTTTTCTCGTCCTAAATCAACATTTCCCATTCACGCCGCGTCTCTATATACATATATATATATATATATGTATACATATGCGCAGAGCGTCAAGGGAAGCATTTTTGCATAAATCTGCCCGAGCCTTTTTTTTGTCTATAATACCTATCCTATATGCTCGTGTGCGCGTGCTTGTGCGCGGGATTAACGTTCTAAAGTTTAAAGCCCGTAAAACTTGGTAAGGCCGTTCGCGTCTCCGCTTATAAATACATGCGGAATATTATTGGGAATGCGCTTTGGCGGGGTTTCGCCGCGGCACTCGCGAGGAAGAATGCATTGATTTATCGCCTGCATGCGAGCCACCTCTTGCGCAAAGAATTCGTATATACGTACAATCGACGTTCCGCCGTTTGATGAGATTATCGTCAAACTCGAAATTCCGTTACTGGGTAACGAGCGATCCATACATACATCAGCTTGTGTAACGTCAATATCTCAGATTAATAATAATGAATCGTCGGCGCGCGAGGTCGTCAATCTCTAATAAAAAGCAAGAGTTGCTTAATCCATTCATTCATTTGCACAAGCCATTCATACGCTCGTTTACGATAGAGTGCTTTCGCGTGTTTTCCGATGCTACTCTCCCTGCACATGTAGCTCCACTAACCAATCGAGCTCATCTCAATTAGATAACCGAACCGATATTCTCCAATAAATCAATTTATGATCAACGAATGAAAAGTAAAAGAGTCGATCGGCAACGCTCGAATGTCAAGTACCTAAAGGAAAGCTATCTCGCGAGTGGCTGGAAGAAAAACCTACGGGTCAGCGCGTCGAAAATCGGGGACAATCCGCGATGATGATGGACCGGATGGAATCCCATAAGCTCCATAAGCTGTCGACCTCGCGCCTATTAGCAATTCTAATCTCGTGAAAAAATCCGTATAATCGTCGTGAAATATGTATACCGCTCGGGCAGAGGCTGCGTAAAGGGGGAGGGAAAAAGAAATGTTAATGCGAATTCCACAGCCGCAGAACGGCGTCGGAAGTGTATATAAGCCTGCACGAAGTCCAGGGCTCACGCACCTCTCGGCTCTCCTGCGAGACGCACACTTATACACTGAGAGAGAGAGAGAGAGAGAGAGAGAACGGCCAGCAGCACCGTTATGACCTGGAATCCCTCGCTGGAGAACGAATCGGCCCGGCTCCCCGCGGCTTTTCCCCACCTCGCGCTGCTGCCGCCGCCGCCGCCGCCGCTAAATACATGCACACACACACACACATACACGCGGGCAAGCAGTAAGCGAAGGCCTCGGCCTCCCTTCGACATATTAATCGTCGCTTATTACGCGAAGCACGTACCCAGGGGGAATTGAACTGGACGAGAGTGGAGAGTGGCTTTTTGGATCGGACCAGCCGATATACTGCATATATATATATATACATGCTTTTTTCTCTTCCTCGGCTTTTCGTTTTTGCGCTCGCAGCGGCTTTTTTCTCTCTTCGAGCTCCTCGCCACCAGAGCAAGAGATATACGTGTATATATCAATGCCAAGAGAGAAGTGCACGCAGCCTGAGAAAAATTCCCTCCGCCGATTTGCGATCTCGAAAATTAATACGCCATTTTTAACGCCATTCCTTTTCCGTGCGCTCGTTAAATTTACCTGTTGCCCATCTGGCAGGTGTTGCTGCGGTCTTCTCTTCTTTTTTTTTTCTTCGCGAAATACGATTATTATAGATCGATTAGGTGTTGCGAGTACGTTTGCGCAGAAGCACTCGGGACGAGAATTTAATGAAATGTGGAAAAATTCCGTTAACCGTGAAGCTCGAGGCTTGACATACAAATTTCCTTTGATATGTCTGTAGAAAATTTTCTGAACCGAACAAAAATCCAATTATGCGTATCGCGTGGTATACATATATATCAAATTTCTCTCGTATACGCCGAGAAGAAGAAAAACGAAAACAATCAGCAAAAGGTATGCGAATAAATTAAAATAGCTGGGATTAGCATATGAATCGGGCTCGTCCAGTGGCTGCTGGAAGCTTGTATAGGCGAGGAGCTAAAAAAGAAAAATCGCCAACAAGTTATCTAATTGGCGTGGATCGATTAATGCAAAATAATTCATATGGCGATGATCCAAGGCCGGCGAGGCGACGTCGAGAGCGCCTTACGAAATTAACGGTACTCGTGCGCCGCCGCGTCGATCCTACAGACGTGTCCACTTGTACATTCGAAATCCGTCGTCTATATATACGTATACATACTCGCGCGGTCCCGATTTTCAATGGCGCGCAGGTGTGTAAGATATCACGATCCATACGTATCGCGATAATCCTTTTCACACGCGCGCACGAGGACCTGCCGAGATACGTTGGATTTCGTAAGGTCGGTTTTTGACGCGCGATGAAAGCTCCGGCCGTATATAGAAAATCAAATCGCGCCTGATCGAGTGTACACATCGCAGACTCGGTGTACATCGGATGGATTGGTCAGTCGTAGATTAGAATATTATTGAGAAACACTGATGCGAGTCATAAATACATTGGGCAATAGGGGGGAGAGACTCTTGTGCGCGAGCGTGTGAGCGAGATTTTACGCAACGTTTGATGAATCGCTGTAGGATTCATGTATGCAGGGGGGATGAGATGCGTGTCATACTCAGAAATCAAAAGTACTCGTAGAACATGGATTTTTAAATTAAAGTAAACTACGTAAACATTGATATAAATATAAAAAATCAATTAATTATTTCAAAATCTGAACTTGCAAAGTAATTAAGTATATGTATACATACAGATATATAATAGTAGGAAATACGTGATTGTTGAATATTTCCATTGAGAAACGTATACCTAATTGCGATAACGAAAGCAGCCTAGATTAGCATAGAAGACGGCTTTCCGAACGATATTATTTTAAGGTGCGTTGCCGCGCGCATGCATACATGATACGTGCAATAGCTATCTGCCACATGTATAGCTCGGGAGCACGTTGTGTGCGTAGTGATGCAAGGAAAACAGAACTTTCAAATTTCAGCGGTTCCCGACCCACTTTGGAAAGCTGCCCTAGGGGCCGTTTATATACTCTTGATTCAATGAATTATAACCTCCTGAAAATGGAACGCACGCGCGGCTCAAAAATTGCGGAAACTTTAATTGTCAACAACGTGGCCTTCGCATAATATTACCTGCATCCTGCACTCCGTTTTTCTTTCCATCTATATCCAATTGCAATAAATAAAGCTTTTACATTCTTCAGCTGCTCGGGGAAAATAGTTTTCTTAATTACAAGCTCTCGGAGGTCTATTAGTTGCGAGAAAAATTGAAACTAGTTCTGGTATAACGGTCATGTAGATTGATACGTAAAAGTTCTTGGGCCATAAATGAAATTCGTTAATAGAATTCACCATATTAATGGTCCATTTAAGGTATGCCAGTCTTGGAAGAAAATCATTGCGTACCAGTGTCGGCAAAACGATTTCTCACAGTCGTTCCTAATCTGGCTCGCATATCTGTTTTACTACCAGTCACCTGTTAGGATCTAGAACCGTAACGTCATGTTGAAATTTTTTTTTTTTCTTTTATCCCTGCACCAAAGAAGGTAGTCTAGTCATTAGGATGTTAAATTAGCTTCGATATTTTCAACTGTAAAAATTCAAAATTTAGGGTTGAAGATATTAAAAATCTATAACTTTTTTACGAAATCGCTGTAACGCTCTTCCTTAACCTACTTTTATAAAAAAATAATCGTTTTATTAATAACTACATGAGAATATAACAAACTATTCATAACCTTACAAAATGTACCGCTAGTTACGTGCTTGGTTACAAATTGCGTTGTTCTTTTTACATTGTCACAATATGGCATCAGATTTATACTCGTCATTAAAAGATGTTAATAAAGGTCACTCGCCGACAGTTGACTTGAAAGTCCATAAAGTTTTGAGGTTAGACGAATCAGAAGGCTGCCGGGCAATGCCGAGCTCCGCTATACCCACGTCCTTTCTGTCCCACTTTAAACATTTCTCTTCGAATATTTATTGAATTCGCCTTACCATGAACGTTGTATGAAAAAGTATTACACAATATCAAACTGCCTACACCTTATTATTAATTATTTTATGTCTTTTTTTTCGCAGCAGTAGTAACAGTCATTTCAAATGATACTGTAAATAGGTATATATATATATGCCTTGTGTATTTAAATCATCATTCTTACTGTAGTATAAGAACGTTTAACCGCTGATGGTACGGCATCCATCGGGCAATTAGTACTTCCTTATGAAGGATTTTTTTTTCTTATAAAATAACCATTCTAGGCTGAATTAATTAAATTTCTAGCCGCGTATTATTCTATCCTCATTCCTGAGCCGCGCCGATTTTTCTCCCAAGCTCGAAAGCAAGGAACAATTACGATAAATTCACATTCGAAACGGACCGCGCGGCCAGTTTCTCTCCGCGCGATACTGATAAATGTAAATAAAAGCCCCGCGCACAGTTGGCCGCATTCATTTCTAGACTTTACATAAGAGTGAAAATGCCCATTTCAATCGGGTCCGAATTATTTGCTCGATTTTGATTTATACCCAGGCTGCTCTCTTCCTGCTACATCGTACGTGTATATACGCGCACCAGGAGAGAAATAAATTTAGCGCCGTCGCTAAAGAAGAGAAAGAGAGCGAAAGGAATTCTCGAGAAAATTTGTCGCAAACAGATAGAGCGACGAGAGCCGCGAGTGAGATTTTTTGCGCTACTCCCCGGCTCGCGAGTCGTAATTGCGGTGACATTGAGGCGAGGAGGAAAGTCGCGAGAGCCGAGACCAGTCGTAGAAACACGTAAGCGGGACCGAGGGAAAAAGTCGTGCGCGGAAATCTCAGCTGGTGTTCCAGCGGGTCTCCGCGAACGGACGGGGCAAAAAGCACCCGCAGCCGCATTGTTATCGTGTAATACACTTTGCAGCTCTGCTCTCCTGTACTCCTGTACTATACCACTGTAGTGCAGAGGAGAAGAAACGACGCGCTGAGAGAAAGAGAAAGAGAATGTGGAGCAGAGAGTATACGGGATAAAAAAGATCAACAGCCGCGCGCGGCCTCGTGAGTACATACACCCGGTGGCGAAAGTTTTTTTTGCGGCCTATACGCCACCTCGGGCGATGGATTTTACTGTCGAGGAACCGTTAAAAATCCCGGCTTTCCTGCAAATCGATAAAAAAAATAAAAAAAATAAAATAAATACATTTTTTCAGAGCCAGGGAGAGTATACGCGGAAGGTTGAGCGTTGCTCTACGTTACCAAAGTGCTTTCACTTTTATCATAGTTAAATGAAACGAAGCTGCGCACGTAAACAAACTTATTTACATAACATTATTCCACATGAATGGTGATTTGAACTGCAGCGCGAGCCGCGACTCAATAGTTATCGCTGGAGTAATTATCGATCATTTCGCTTGGTAGCCGCTCCACTTGCAGTGACCGACTAATTATTTGCTCAAAGTTCCGTAGATATTTTGGAAAAATCCGCGTACGGTGCACTCGACCACTTTTGTCGGTACAGCAGCTCTCCCAAGACGAGCAAAGAGGAGCAGCGGCGAAATTGCCAGTTGTATACCTGCGGCGCTGCGGAGGAAATTGCTTTCCCGCAATGTACGGCTGCAACTTCTCAGCGAGTCTCGGGGAGCGGAGCGCGTGTAAAAGCTAGGATCCGCGCGGCTACTTTCGATGACTGTGACATCTTCCGCGACTAAACAGTTTTAATGCCACACGCGGCCTGCGGCAGACCGAGGAGGCTCTTTACACGAGTTACGGTGCGTTTGCGCTTAGGCTCCCGCGGACCCGAGGCTCGCGGCTCGCGCGGCTTTCTCCCGGATTCTTGCTTTTCGCATACCATTCGCATACACGGCCGACTCTGTTGCCTCTATGTTCCCCATAGCTGCTCTCTCTCCCCCTCTCTTTCTCTCTCGTATTTCACGCTCGGCACCTGTGCCTCCTTTTAGCCTCGCGCTTGGAACCGAGCGCGTGCGCGACATTATTTTCCTCGCGATTTACGAGCCGACACACACGCGCGCTCGCGTCCATGTGTACAGACAGGTGCATAGACGGGTGTACGTATATACACAGCTGGAGAGCGAGCGGTGGAGAATACGATCGGAATTCAGCCGAGGCGAAATCCACGGTGAGCGGGTGCGCGAACAGGCTCGACTATATCTAGCCGAGAGTGCAGCTTGTGTATACACATCGCGGCACGTGTGTATGTGCTGGCGGTGCTGCTGCACGAGCGCCAACAGCCGGCGGAACATTCTTATGTTATGAGCGGCCGCCGTCTTTCGAAACGTATATATATATATGTTGCGACTCGCGAGCAGCAGCGGTGCCGCCATCTTTTTCCCTCCCGTCGATATCCCGTGCACCTATCCTATATATGCGCGGGGCCCAGGGCTTTTTATGGCTTTCCCCGATGCATATACCTGCGCACTCGTAACTGCAGCCTCTACTTCGCGCCTAATGAATCTCGGTAGCCGTTCTATCTACTCTCGCTCTCTTTCTATCTCGATAGATCCCTTGCAGCCGGAATCGGTACGCGGCGCCTTTTCCGCTTCTGTGCAAAGATTCTTTTTTTTTTCTCGTCTAAACTACGTGTGTAGGCGATCGAAACGGAGCGGAATCGCGCGGACTAAATCGAGGGTTGGGAAACGAAGGAAGTGGGCTTACGCAGGCGAGACGAAGGAGCGAAGGAACACAGCGGGCGGGGATTCTGGAACTTGTTACCTTTTTTTTCTATCCAGGGCTATTCGGCTATCGAGTCTCGATGGCAACCGAGGAAGTGATTTATTCCTCTCTAGATTTTCTTCTTGCCTTTTGCTCAATAGGCGTTTCTGTATACAAACCGCACCGACACCGTGTACTCGTTTTCTTTTTTTATACATTGATATATTGTTATAGAGAAAACAGAGATTTGATTTGTAAAAATAAATAAATGCAAACAATGTAGCTAATGACTAAACAAACTGCTTGCTTTTTGTTTTCAGGGAGGATTTAGACTGCAGATTTTGGATGCCCTGGACAGGCCTCTAGTCGACCTTACCCCAGTCACCAAACAGAGCGAATTCGTGGAGAATGACGCAACGTAAGTAGCCCGACACCGCAGCCTCTTTTTTTTTTCTGTTTCACTCCGCACTCCGCACCACACGTTGCATTTCGAAATATCATTTTTCTCTTATACGTCGTCTGTTCCTTTCCTGCTGTTCGCTGGTTGATTTACGAGCAGCGCGCAGAGCTACTTGGTCGAGCTGCCGGCGAACTTCACCTGCACCGACTGCACCGTCCGATTACTCAGAGAAGCCGAGGAGTGGGGCAGCTCTTACAGGTTTTGGTCCTGCGCCGATGTTGATGTGAGTTTACAGCAATCTTTCATTAACGTCTCGACTCATTTACCGGAACGTTTTATACAGGAATTACTGTGAAGTGCAATCGGGTTTTTGGTTAAATCATGCTCCAATTATGAAAATGCAGACACTGTATAGTGAAGCTACGCTATTCTATTAAAGAGCTTGCGATGCGTAATGCTTCTCAAAAACATTATAATAAATTTCAAGGAATTATGAAACTGCATGATCCATAAACACGATGCTGCTGTAAAAGGCAATGCCTTATATGTTACTTGCAATATAACGTATTTTTAGGATCATTGTAAAATTTGTACGAATTACACGGCAATCAGTTTACTGTTCAAAACTGTACACTATATGAGCGTAGCGGGACTCGGGATTCTTTTCTATATCAAATTATAGAACTTATTAAATAAATATAATTGCATGTCCAGTTAGTCTAACGTAGAAATTATTGCAACATTAACATGCACCATCTCATTAGGTTTTCCTTTTACGTCACTCTAGCAATGTATAATTTGACCGTCATTCTCTCTCGAAGAGATCATCAAATCGATAGAAAAATAAAAGGGCAGGCCTTTATAGCTTTTTTACCAAATAGCGAGACGCTCGTTCCATAAAATATCATTACCAATTATCTCTGGTCTCAGATCGTCGAGAAGAAAGCGTACCGAGAGGACTGCAGCAGTCACGGACGATCGGTCCTCGGCAGATGCAGATGCGACAGGTTCTACTACGGCGCGAGGTGTCAGTACCGCGAGGAGTGCCTCGACGACTCGGACTGCGGCACCCAGGGAGCCTGCATCGACAACGGAGGCACGACCCCACCGACCAAGCACTGCTATTGCAACATCGGCTGGTTCGGCCCCGGATGCTCTAAACGTGAGTTCGCGCACTCGCCCTCCCTTCCTTTCAAAACGGCGAACAAAGCAAACGCTGCCGCGCCTTGAGCGAGCCAAGAACGAGCCGAACAATCGAGATAATCGACTCCCGCTTCCCGGTAGCAATCGTCGGTACACAAGCTATTCCTGTGCGTCTCATCCGAGGGCCCCGATTTTGCAGGTTCGGTCATGAAGAACGTCGACCTTGACCTCCAGTCCTACACGATGAAGCGGTTCTCCGATGACTTCACCTTCTACTGGCGCATCCTCAAGGACTCCAAGGAATTCGAGGGCGTGGCCGTAGTGAACGGCACCACTTGGGTGGGCGTCGGCTGGCGTCCGAGCAGTCTCAGCTCCGCCTGTCGGGCCATCCCCGAGATCCACGATCGCGGAAAAAAGGCCAGCCCCGAGCCCCTGCCTCGACCCGAGCCCAAGTCCGAGCCCGAGCCCAAGACCGAGCCGGAACCCACTACCGAGCCCGAGCCCAAGACCGAGCCGGAACCCACTACCGAGCCGGAACCCGCCTCGGAACCGGAACCCGAGCCCGAGGCCACGCAGGTCAAATTCGGCGGGAACAACAAGCGCTCGGCCAAGCACGATGGGGGCGTCACGCCGCGGCCCGACACCGACGTCACGGTCCAGACGAGCGTCACCTACCGCGTCAGTACCAAGCAAGGTGAGCAAACCGGCACCATAACCGATTCGACAACAGCTGCTGCTGACCTTATCACTTGGCCGCGGGCTCGTTTGTCTCGAGAGCTCGCGGACCACGGCAGCGAACACTTTTCACTTTCGCTGCCGTCGCCGCCGCTGCTTTCGTAAGCCCTAATCCGTTTGTCATTTTTCTGCCAGGTCGGAAGAAGAGATCGCCGCTGCCGGATCCCCAGCCAACCGGTAAGTCCTGACGGAAAAAAGTGGCCGTAATTGGTCGCGCGCTATACATAAGTCGATTCGGTTAGCGCGTCTAGAAATTCTTTTTATCGCAATTAAAAGGAAATTGTACGATGAACGGGAGGGGAGCGACGAAAAACCAAACAGACACTTTCGTGCTCTCATTCTGTGGATGCTCTTCCTCCTTGTTAACCGTAATCCGAAGGCTCGATTAAGCGCGGTCAGTTTCTCCCCAAGCAAGGCGTAATACTTATAATAAATTGAGTTTGACACCAGCCTGCCATCGACACAGCGTCAAATTCTTTTTACCAATATACTTAATAGTCACTTTATAAAGAGAACGTCTCACGCATTAACCTGCAACTGCACAACGATTTTTAGAGTCCAAGCGCAATAATAATATGAAACAAATAAAAAAAGCCAAGCATGTTTTATAGTATATACAAGGATTGCATGAAGAAAACTTAATAAAATAGCTACATTTATAAATACAAAAGAAATAAGAAAAATTAAAACGCTCGCTTCATGTCTATATACTTCGCTCAAACTTTTTATTTTTTTCATCATCTTAAGCTATAGTTTTACGATAATGTGCACAACACTTCAAAAAAAACTTTGGCAAATATAATAAGCTTATAGTAGATACTAATATATTGAGCTCAAAAATCACTATGCATTACAGCATACATTACTTTATGCTGCATAGAACAATCTGATGCAACTACAACTTTCCACATAAATTATATTCACAGATAGTTGATTAAAAATCAAGGATTTACAAGCTAAAACATGACGTTTTAATTTTTGCACTACCAAAACTGCACAAAATGATAAAGCAAAAAAAAAATTTAATGGACAAAAAGCGCAACTAACATGAAAACATGCAAATACAAAATAATAATGCCGTAGAAAGTAGGTGCTGGTAAGTCGCTTTTTGGACAAAAATGCGACAATCACGACTAGAAGACAAATGCAATTTTATATTTTAACGAACAGAAAGATTCAAGTAAAATGCACAGCCCTAAGGCTTCCACAGGAACGTAAGCGTTACCTGTGGATCATCATGCAAATAACTGATTAGCTTCGCTGCTTTTCAGTGAAAACAAGCAAAATATTATCCTCTAATTGTTCTCGGCTCGCGGAATACAACAGCAAGCATACAAGAATGCATCGCAGTAGAATTTTCCTTTCGCACGCCGCGTACCATGCCTGGCATAATATGCGTACAGAGAGAAAAGCAAAGGAAGAGTTGCCGGTGCATAATGAATAACTTTCCCCGTATTGAAGTATTATACCACGTAGTCGACAAAAATTTAATAATAACTCACGAGGTGAAGGTGTAAACGGTAGCATGTGTTGCTTTTTTGCACAGGGGAGCCAGCCAGCGAGCCCGAACCCAAGTCAGAACCAGAACCCAAATCAGTTCCAGAACCCAAATCCGAACCCGAACCCAAATCTGAACCTGAACCTAAATCTGA